>JBAMHZ010254026.1:0-13668 GCA_037177395.1 Alpinia galanga | reverse complement strand
AGAGGCCTCTTCTTGCTGCGGTAATGATGTGAGTCTTTCTTCCTCCTCCCCCTCAATCCTATAGGTGAAGGCTTATAGTTTAATATTCTAAAATTTATCACTTCATTTCAGAATTTTTTTTATAAATGCATCATAATTAAAAATTAAATGAAAGATGTTTAAAAAATTACTAGATATCCTGCTGTTCTGGGCACAGATAGCTAAGGGAAGAGATGATAGAGGGAGATATTTGATCCAATCCACTGTGAATTATTCAAAGCCCAACCAGCCATTATCATTTCAATCTGTAATTTGAAAATTTCTTTGTTATGTTTAATGCAAATGAAAAAATACATTTAAATATAAATATAATATAATAGAGGATTGAATTTGACGATGCAAGAGAATTCATATAAAGACCTAATTGTTATGCTTATTTAATGTAAATGGATCCACTTTCCTATTATATTACTACTCCTATATAATCATGTAGGATTGAGCAAATTAAGTCAATATGATTAAAAGGAAATAGAATATGTTGACTAGGGTGGATAGCAAATGTTGGGAGTCGAATAAATGCAAATATGTGAAATAAAAATTTGCATTATATCATTTTTAATGAATATTTGAATGAAGAATATCATACCATCAGGTGTGGTTACTATTATGAAATCAATTAAACATGCTAACTCTATAAATGCAATTTTTATATGCATATTGTCATTGTGCATATAAAAAAATCAAAAAGATATATTTAAAATAATATAAATATGTACGATTATTAAATTCTCTAATTAGATAATATAATCTATGACAAATAACTATATTGAATAAAAAATTTAAAGAAGACTTAGTTAGTAATGATAAATTAGGATAAAATTTATTTAAATATAAATGATAATATGGTAGAAAATAGAGTTCAATAATTCAAAAAGATCTATATAACCAATCTCCATTGGATTTAATTTTCCAATATGATAGATTTATATGTTTTCGTAACACATCCTATTATACATGAATAAACTTGATAAAATAATCTAATATAATGGTTTAATTGTGAGTTTGTATTATCGGATGTAGAATTATATGTTTAGAATCCATTATCCCATTAATATTTGGTTGTCAATGGGTTTGAACATATTATATATATATATAGGAGAGGTGATCCTATGAGTATCTAATTTTTCTCCTATTGAATCGAGCTTTGAAGTTGTCACCCTCGCATCTATAGAAAATAAGATTTCAAAGTTGATTTGTTTTTCTGATTTTCTTCAGGTTTTTTGAACGACAAAGAAAAGTAAGTATGTCTCTAAATTCAAGTACGATGATGAAATTTTATGTTAAATCGTATGAATTTTTATGTGATTTATATACAGTAGTGTGATCCATAATATAATTTGGAATCCATCAATCTCACTTAATCAGTAGAACTTAGTCGTTGTTCTTAAACTCAGACATTTCAATATGCTTTTGACAATACGACATTTATGATCCAACTCTCTTTTTTATTGTTCACTTTGATTCTCGACAATGTTGAGTAGTTTGAAGAGAGGAGGATAACGACGTTTTTTGAAGAGAGGAAGAGAAGAATGCTGTCGACATGATATAAATAATTGATCATGTGGACTATAACACGGCATCTCTTCCATTGATCAATTTTTATATGAATTAAACAGGGCATATTATCTTGACTATAATTCAACCTTTCCCTGTCCATCTTCCAGAGTAAAAGAACATTAATTGGTTCAACTTGCTTGGTTCATTACTCCCAACCATTCTAACAAGGTACAGCAATATATATTTAGAAAAAAGGAATATTTTCATTTATGAGAGCTGATTTGAACAAATTATGAGGGCAAATGGCGGCCTCAAATTCAACATAATCTACATTTCTATTTGACTAAAAGATTAGAAACAAAATCCTTAAGGACATTGAGTATGCATCTGATCTGTATCCAGAAGATCCACGCTATCTATGGTATCGAAACCAGCAGCTCGCGGAAAAATTGCCCTGATGAGGTTGTCCAAGTGTCTTGCGTTCGGCTATTTGTGTTATCATACCACAGCTATATTAAATTTAATACTGATCTATTTTGTCTATCAAACTTTCATGTCCTTATCAGTGAAGAAAAACATTTCATCTTGCACCACCTATTAATCCTCCTCATTCGCGAGTAACTTAAAGGAGAAAGGCCTGAATTTGTAGCCATCGCCATGGTAGAACTTGCCCATGAACTCAACCCAATGCAGACGCAAAGCATGAAGGAACGCACTGAGGGTTTCCATCATCAGCAAAATGAATGCTGTCGCAAAAGCGAAGACAGCAAGACCTGTTATCCGGATGACTATATTATCGTACCTGTACAAATGGTAGTTAAAATGTCATATAATCGCATTGGAAAATTTTGACCGCATTTTGCAGCACCAATGTTGAAATTGTAGAATAAATATACATCGGTATATGGGGTGTAAGGGACCACTCAAGCAAACGATGCTGAAACTTGATTGGATAAATTTAATTTGCCATTGCACCAATTTTTATGAAAGAGTTGGAAAAAGCGACAGACTAAATTATCAAGTTTGTTCACTTACCCCCAAGCAAGGAGTAATAATTTCTCATAGAAAACAGTCGACAACTCTGAGTGTGCTAAGCTGAATGCCAATAGAAACAAGTGAACTCAGTAAAACAACAATTGGCTTAGATTGGTAGAACTTAAACCCTATCTAACGTGACGACACTTACCTAAGGGCCCAAAGGCGGAGGTATGATGCTGTGTTGGAGACTGCACCTAGGATAAACTCAATAGAATGTATCATCTGATGAACAAATACCTCGCTGAAATTGAAATCTTCATGATGCTGATGCCTTGCAGAATCTGGTTCATGATCAAGATCCATTTCAGATGTTCCAAGAAAGCCATAGGTCCGTCCTTGGAATCGCTATTCAAGGACAGCATACACACAGTAAATAGCATCTAAAACTTTAACTATTGCTAAATCTCATAACTGATAAGATATGTAAACATAAGTATCAAGTCAAATAGAAACAGGCCTGGACCACAATTTCTTGAAAATTAGATATAGATTCAACAAGCTTACAACAAACATGCTCCATAATAAATCAAACTAAAAAAAAGTTACAAATAAGCTCAATGTGAAAGTAAATTCAATAAACCGAACCGTAGATTTTCAAATAAACATGTCATTGTCATTATAGAAGAAAAACAAAAGAATCAAGTGCAATAGAATTCACAATGACTTTTCTTGAACATCCAAAACTACTTTTCTTGAAGATCATCCATGAATAGACGCAGTGAGAATAAGTTTAAAATTCTACCTCTGTCTGTTGTTTCTTCAAGATAAATGGTTTTGGAAAAAGCATCCAAGGAACTGCCACTATGGCCAGAATCAATAATAATATCTGCATACAGAATCAAGCAAACTTCAATTATGGCCAGAGCCAGTAATAATATCTGCATATAGAATCAAGCAAACTTCCATTTGTAGAGCACATAGAAAACATGTCCATCTCTCTGTAAAGAAGATGAATGCAAAGAGTGACCTGCAATTCTTTCTGGCCCCAAAACAATTGATTCTCTCCAAGATTGCCAAATGGATCAAGGAACATATAAATCATTACGTGATACAAATCAGCTTGAGATCCTGTGCACCATTTGATGACAATAAGAAGTGCAAGATAACCAAAGAGACTGTTGAGAAATATCATCTGCGGAATAAACTGATACCTGAAAAGTGAGTAAAGGAATTCATATTTCAGAACCTTGGTTGAAGAGTACATAGATAATATTCAAGAATAATTATGACATACTGTATATCGAGGGGGTTTGCATGAAATTTGGCATCGAAGTAACTCAATATGATTCCTAAGTTCATCTGAGATACACCTAGCAATATTGACATCTTCATTTTGAGTGAGTTCAAAAAAGGCAATTCGGAGCGACTCCCACGCCATTTAGGATCCACCCCGAATGGGTATGGATCTCGGTACTTAATAAGTCCAGCAGTATGCACATCACTGAAACAATAGTTAAGAAAAAAGAAGGAAAAAAAGATCAGACAAGAATCTCTAAAGAGCAAAGGCACAACTGATACCTAGTACAGAAAAATCCAAAAAGAATGGCACAGTATTTAACTCACCAGATATCATAATATAAATGAGATCCTAAAGAAGCAGCAATCAAACTATGCAATGAATGGCACATTATTTTAAAAAAAAATAACAAAGAAAAAAGGTTGCATAAACATGGAGAGATCAGGAAAATGATTTTTGAAGGCGTGAAATCTAAAAGTTAGAGAAAAAAATTCAATCATCTGTGAGCCACAAGTACTCTACAACAACAGAATTACTATACTACATAGGATTTTGAAATTTGAGCTGAGAATGTGTCAAGTATCAATGTAGTTGGCAATGAACGAACAACTATGTGGGCATTAAATGAATCAATTAATACAAGGTTGACTCTTACCATGATTTGTGGAAGCTTTAGTAGCTATATCAACTAACTTACAATTGAACTTAACAATGGGTATTGTACGCATGTTGTAACACACAGAAAACCCAAAAACAAGTCTAGGAAAATCCAGCAAACTATTGTGGACAGTATCTTATACAATATTTTTTTTGAATGATGTATAATTCTGAAACCTAATAATGAACTTAAGCTGGAGCCGTGTGGCTCTCAACTATGCCATTGAAATTCAGGAAGTATGTTACGAATTCTCTTTGCACACTCAACATCTTCGATCAGAAGGTAATTTTCAGTGCCACATGGTTCTAGGCATATTTCATCTCTTAGATTGATTTATCAATGTTTTTATTTTATTGTTATTATTATTGTAAAGAGGGAACAAAGAGAAGCTGCTAAGAGTCAAATATCAAGGTTTAAACTCTTGTTTCAAGCCAGGGTTTTTATCCCTAGTTAGAACAAAATTGTATTGTCATCACAACCACATCAACAAAGGTTGTTGGTCACTCCAACGAGGAAGGGAAAGAAGAAGAATAGGACGAATTTGTCTAGAGGAGGTGTTGCCAACGCTGGAGAAACACAAGCTGCAATACATCTCAGATCTCCCTCATGAACCAACATTGTAAAAGGAGGATGCTTAACTAGGTGGGATGCAGAGGAGATTTGGCACAACTTTCCACAATGAACGATGGACAAATTGGAGCTTATCACACCAAATGATTCAAAGCTTCTCAAGGGAGATGCTGGTAAAGGAATGAATGATGCCAAAGGATTGAGCAATTCAAAGGCTCAGAATTTCTTATGGAAGATGTTGATCAAGGATTGAGCAATTTGGAGGCTCGAAGCTTTTCACAATGAAGGCAGCCACAAAGTTTCTCTCACGTAGAGAGGACTTCAGAGCTTCTCATATGCTGGTCAGCAAACAATGAAAAATTTTGCTCATATCAACCAGCATAGCTTAAGATTTTAATCGTGGATGGTACATATTCGCACTGAATTTCTTGTGACATCACAGTGACTACTTTCATACTAGGACAGACAAAAGCAATAGAAGGATAGCATTCTTACAGAAATGAAGGGGCAAATAGTGTGCCAAACATTAAAGAGTTGCAAAATTGGCTGCAACCGCAATTTACTCTGAGGAATCTACACATCATTGGATTAGGTCATCATGAATCAAGCCATTCAGGTGCCAAGATATTCTGTTAGTTCATTCAAAATAAATAAGGGGAAAAGCCCACGTAATTGCCTTTTTTATAAAAACCAAAGACCCTATTAAGGAAACTTCCTATCAACCCCATAAACCATTCCAATTTTTAATCCTCAAACAATGTTGACCAAAACATTATTGTATAAAAGTCATGAAGAGCATCACAAGGTATTTGGAAGTAGGAGCCACATATGTGTTCAAGCAGAAAAAGGACCTAAACGGTGCATCTGCCCAAGATATAAAGGTCTGGACCATGTAGACCATAAAGATATGATGTTCTTCTAAGTGCAGAATTTCAAATCCTGACACATTAAGGCTAGACCTGCAGAGGGTCTCACAGGATTTGATGCAGAACATGTTCCTTTGCTTATAGCAGAAAGCGTAAGATTCTAGCTTGAGAAATGTAAAACAAAGAAATAGCATCATAATTACCATATCAAAGCAAATATATTAACTAATACTTATAAAACTTAACAATATGCATCTGTCTTATATTAACTACAGTATACTAATAATGTGCAAAAAACCATAAAATCCACTGAACCAAATGGCTACTATGCAGCAACAAGCTAAGGCTATTTTGTGCATCATTAGATAATAGTATACACGGTGGCATGGTTTATCCTTTACCTGCAATCAGCATTACGGCATTTGTATGCAGATTCACCAAAGATATAGAAGGGAACAGAGAAGAACTCATTGTATATTAGTCCACAATAAATTGAAAATAAGGCCATCAACAGTATTACATAGCGCCCTCCATATGCCATCTCCATAAAGCTGCCAAGTTTCTGGGAAGCAGTTGATATGCAAAGTCAAAAAAAAAAAATTATCTTAGATCATCACGACAATTACAACAACAGACAGTTTTTTCTTTAAAAGTTGACCAAACCAGTGGGTCATAAAATCATCAAAAACATAGTTTACTTGCTTTCTAAGTTAATGGATCATGCAAAATAAATAATTACAATTGACAAAAGAAGCTGAAAAGGAATTATTTGGACAAATGCTTTAGTTTACAATGGGAGCGTATCACACTGTACAAGAAAAGGAAGTAAGAATCTAAAATTTCCCAGATCCAGAATTTCTATTCTAGCGAATGTCACAACAAGAATTAATGTACTAAATGATCATTCACATACAATGTAAACTCTTATGATCCTACAATTAATTAGCATAAACTTTCATAATGTGATATGTCCACCAATGAGGTCTTCTAGAAGTCAAAAAGAGATATAAAGAAACAACAGAGATGGGATTAAAATATGAGCTATAGTCAACTTGCATGTCAAATAATAAAAATTTGTACTAGTTCACCCCTGTGGATTGATAAGGATAAAGAGTGTGTGGAGGATGGAATTGCAATAGAATAAGGCTTAGTTAAAAATACACAAACCTTGGGTATGAATGTAAAATGACAACAATGGTAATCAATATTATGGCACAAAGGACAGCCTAAGGAAAAAAAAATCCAAATAAGGTCCTCAATTAAGATAGTGATAAGAGAATGGGCAAAGAAACTTTGGTATGCTGCTTGCATAAGCTGAAAAAAAGGTCCATAAAAATAGACTTAGATCATATCACAACAATTTGTTAGTCAATAAACTGTATACAACTGTGAAACTTCTTATTGTCTTTCTTTCATAATTGATGGATGATAAATGCCATGATACTTAAAAAAGGTTCTACACTGTCCTTTTGAATCAGCTGTCAAATCACTACTCTGTCACCTAGAAATGTGCAAGTTTTTTTTTTTTTTTTTAAAGGATACGAGCTGCAAGTTAGTTAGAAGTTTGCCAACAGTTCTTAGGAAGAGAAAAGCTTGCATTTCTTACCCAATAAAACCATCTACCTACACTTGCGTTTCCAAGTTCTTGTGAGGGCTAGAAACCAAAATACTAAATGATTCCCTTCATAGGGGTGCTTGAACAGGCACTAAAATGAGGTTCGAGATCAGAAGTGGCAAGATAGAAATAAACCAGAGATGCTTGACCACTGGCATAGAATGAATGGATAAAAGAGAAAGAATTGACCTGGCAACTCAACAGTAAGGCTATCAGGCATAATAGTGTTATTTGAATGTTGACTAAATTAATGATACACTGAAACTGAGTGCAAATCCAACAAAAAATATTTAAGAATATTGGATGTTAGAGTAGGTTTGGAGGGTAGAAGAGCCCAAAAATAAGAACTATACATCATAGGCTAAATAGTCAGTGCTCACAATTTGTCATTGTTGTTATTATTGTTCATTGAACATCTGCAGTACATGGAATAATGAGATTGAAGCTCCACAATGGGAAGACTACAAGAGTGGATACATCGGAAGTAAAGTACATAATGCAAATTCTGTCTACCAATACTTGAAAAAAAAAAGCAATAATTTCTCAAAATTCTTAATGAAGCAGGCTCATAATCTAGATTTCGGATTTCTTAAACACGGGATGGAACAACTTGGAGCCAAACTGTATTAGATAATTAGACCATCCTAATATGGCTCTAAGCAATTACGTCATAATAAAGACAGCTGAAAAGTTCACCCATCCATTTATAAAATTGATAATTTATAGCATCTTATGATATGAAATATCAAAGGATTACAAATTTAGTATGTCCTCATGCAGGATACATAGGACATGTAGGCACAAATTCCTATTCTATAGGGAATATGAGAAACCAACTTTCAAGGAAAAGTGAAATGGATTACAAAAGATTCAAAAGCAAAAACATTTCACAAGGTAAAGGCCATGTTGACTTCAGTGGCATTTAACTTGGAAACCCTTGACAAATTCGTAGCGAAGAACATAAAAAGAAATTCTCAAAAAGTTGAAGGAAGACAACAACCTGAGATCCTAGCTTTTTCTCACGCAGGATCAGAACCAGTGATCCCAACAGCAAGCATAAACCATGGCCCCAGTCACCAAACATCACACCAAATAAAAAAGGAAAGGTAATGACCGAATAAACAGCAGGATTTGCTTCTCGGAATCTAGCAACACTACACATGAACAAGAAACATTATCATAAAAATGAAATTACTGAAATGTGATTTCAAAAATTTATTAAGAAATATTCCTCAACTTATTAGTTAATTCTTGCGAAATCTCTTCACAGAGGACCAAGTAGTCAATTATTTTCAAGCTTGTTTCCTTCTCATTGCCAGAGAAAGACTTTTAATAATTATAGAATCCATTCAAAACAATCTTCCATGATATTTCTTGTTAGGTGATGGCACTATTTTGATCAAAAACTGACTTGAAATATACTCTTAGACATCGAGAGCTTTCAACAACTGGTAATGTTTCAAAAATAGCCATACTTGTTGCAGCCACACCAAAGTACATTAGCATCCTATTCAAATAGTTGTAGGAATTGAAATTTTATATGGACAAACTAACACGATAAACAATGACGAAGATATTCTAGCTCAATAAGTTTAGGAAGGAAACATAAATAATGTCTTAAAGACAGATGACATTGTCACTGGCTGAAATTCATGCAATCATCATCCATTCAACATGATTGGTGATTTATCCATATTCCATATCAAGTTAATTACCAAAAGCCAAAATGAGAAATAAATAAAATTTCAAGGGCAAACCCATATGCATCCACAATTTCCTGAAATGCATTTGTGAACCGATTTGTTCTGAAGTATGTTGGGGGAGATTCAGAAGAATCCATGTCATGAAATATTATCCCCACTTGAGAATTGCTATGAATTGTTGCATGATGCAAAGCCTCCTTGATCTGTGGCACCAAAAGATCATTTAAAATAATTATAAATAATCACAATATTAACTATCCTGTCATGATATAAACACTTATATACTATGATTTCACCTGAGATAATAATAGTATAATACAATAAATTAATTTATCACCTGTGGTTTAGCAAATGCTGGACACCATCCTTCTCCAACAAGGCACTTTTTTGTGACATCAAAGTTAAGCATATTCAATGTGTCATATACAGCTTTTTCTTTTTTTACCTAAAAATAGAATGAAAATCAATAGTGTACATCTTGTCCATAAGTAATTAGTATGCGTACATGTATTGCTGGAAAAAATTTCACCAATAAGACTCTGATATTCAAATCAAACTAGTAGAAGAAGAAGCAGATAGTAAGTGGTTATACCATGGTAGTCCAGTTCCACAGTTGAGAACCAATTGAAGCCAATGCCTTATTTCTATGGCGCATTCCAGCATCCAATGTTGCTTCTAATTCAGAGAGGCGCAATGAAACCTAGATGAGCATAGTGAAACACAATACTAAATTAGTTATTAACTTATTATAGAGTTCTTATGCAACACAGCAATGATGTGAACTCCCCTGCTTCAACCACAAACATAGTGACAAGTTCCAAATAACCCAAAATGCTAAATGACTTACCTGCAGATACAAAATGTTCTATAATATAGCAAAAACGGATGTGGTAAGAAGTGTGATTGGCATCTATTATAAAACTACTTCCCAACTAGAAAAGCTAAGCTTTTGAGAGAAGGGCAGAATACAGACGTATAATTTAATTAAAACATCAACCAATGTATTTATAACAATATAACACATTATTCTCCACTATTTTAAAATTCTTTCATAAATGCGTGAATAGTAAAAAAAAATTATCTAACACTTGACTCTTTAAAATAACTTCACAACAATGTTAGTTTGAGAGAATGAGAAGATCAAAGGCTCAAAACTTACCATCATAGTTTAAAATTTTGTACTGTGTTGGGTGGCATGGGCAGAATTTGCCACTCCGCCCGTTGTCTGACACTAGTATCAACATCGGCACCGCAAGAAGCCGCAATCCCGCCGCGATTCTGCAGGGACGTGGGGGCGCTGCAATCTCTAGGCAACTCAGCCAGATTGTGGCATGGCCTTTGTGGGTATCGCAACACCCTCACAACCCTGCGAAGGTTACTATCACGGAGGCGTCGTGGGATCATGGCGTGACCTCCGCAGGGTCACAAAGGCGCTACAATCAACCCCTACGACCTCTACAAGGTAGCAGCGATGCTGCAATCCACCCTCACAACCTCAAAGAGGCCACCATGATCCCGTAGAGGTTGTCGCGATCCTAGGAAGGTTGCCTTTTTTCCTTTTCTTTTTGTTTAAAATTGTTTTAATATTTTATTTCTATGTATTTTTATTTTTTTTAATATTTAAGTTAAAAAATTTATTTTTAATTAATATATTTTATATTTAAAAAAAATACCAAAAGCATATCGGCATGACATAATACGATACCGAAACTGTATCATTCCAATCACAAACCAAAATTCCAATATGACTCGAAATTTTAAACCATGCTCACCACTATATCTGAAGATTATGAAGTTTAGATAGATAATGCATAACCTAAAGTTTCTTTGCGGAGAACAAAAGGGAAAATTTCATTTTAGAGAGTATTGATATGCCATGGTAGAGAGAACAAGCAGAAGATAATCATAAATTAGTTCATAATTGTAGAACATCTGCTAATTCATATAATACTCCTAATAAACTTCAGAATAAAATCTTAGTCACTGCAAAAGAGGTCATAACTGAACGTAAAAGTTCTTGTGCACATACAGAAGTCTAAATGATCAGTTGAAGAGTCTTAAGACACAATGGCATCACATGATGAACTGAGTAGGAAACAGAATACCTCATGAGTCAGTTGCTTCTGTTTGTTGTTCTCTTCTGGTACAGGATAGCAACTTGCCCCAAAAGCTTGACAGATTTTCAGAATTTTGCTCTTAGCCTGCTCTCCAGAGAAGAAAACTACAAATACCGTCTTGTGTACCTACACAATATGAGCACAAAGATACTGAATATCATTACAATAAAAAAATTTCCAAGATGTAACATAAAGCACAGCTAAAAAGAGGCACGGGGAAAAGGAAATTGAGCTTAAGGTAATATTAGTTTTCTGTCAGCAAATTTTAAAATGTTCTGAAATCCTTAAGAAAATAAATGGTATCAAGAATAAATCAAAACATATGGCTTATGTTAGAAAATATGCGAGGGAAGGATACGCTTACCATTTCACCAGATACAGGATCCATGACCTGCTCCTCTGCAGGTGCCTGATTGAAAAACATATTACCCCTGGTGGCCCGGAAGAGCATCCTCTCAAATGTCAGCTCTTTTGACTTGCATATAATTCCACTGATGAATCTCAAGCCAGCCATATTTGAAGGCCCGGGCTGAATAGACTTTTAATGATATTCTCGTTTCAGTATTCAAATATCTAAACAACATACTACATTTAACAAGTAGAGGCAAAAAAAAACCTGCTCAAGCAAAGATAACCCCTCCTCATCTTTCATAGAGTAGTTGTTTTCGACTAGCTCAGTCTCTGCCATGACTGCATGACTTTGAGCTGAGCCAAGAAATCTACCTGCCTGGAATAAAAAATAAGTGCAGATCCACTGAAGCAGCCTATCATAAATATGGAAATGCCTCAAAGAATGCATTTCCATAGTGTTAATAAATACAAGAAACAGAATAAGAGGAATTACTTTTATGTTCAAAGAATATAGTTGGCAACTTGAAACCCACAGACTGTGTAGTACTTTTTTTTTATTATGTTGAAGAGTTTTTTGCATTATCATAAGAAAGTCATCAAATGTGATTTCTGCTATTTGTACTGGGATACTTCATACTTCAATAAACCTGTATCACTAAATCTAAAGCTTTTAGTAATCCGTTAATTGCATAACCAGAAGCAATTCCATATGCATTAACCTTGACCTAATTTGATATGGAAAGATTTTTTTTTATCATACCAAGAGACCCAATAGAAAATATAACCAAAACTTGTTTTGTTATGATTCATAAGATTTTATGGATCTAGAATCTATTTAATTGGAAAAATTAGTGAGGAGCAGAATTTTTTTTCCCGATTTTAACATGGAAATTCACAACATCTTTGATATAACACGAGATATAGTATTCACTAAGATATAAATTGTGAGAGTTTGTTTGGCTGATTGGAATAATGAGCAATGTGATGGTTGATTTACACATTAATGAAAATGTATTCAAGGAAATATTGAATTTTATATTATTTTATATTTAAAATTAGATGCAATTGAGTTACATTACATATATATTGATATTAACATAAAGTGAAGTACTTAGTTTTGTGTTATTGATACTAATATGTAGATAATAATAAAAAAGATATTCATTATTATTTTTATATTATGGATTGGAGTGTTGACCTGTTAGGAAACATTAACAACACAAACAATAAGAAAATGTAGTAAAGATGAGAACTTTTAGGTGGATCAAAATATTAACATTTGAGAACAATTAGGTGTATCCCCAATGGAAGATAAAATAAGAAAAGAAAATAGATTCAGTTGATGTAGATATATTCAAAGACATTGAATAAATTGTACTAAGAAGAGTATAGTAAGAAGAGCAAAATCTAATGTAACGAAAAGTGTATGGAGTAGAGGAAAACCAATATATATATATAGTGTGTGTGTGTGTGGACTCTTGACTAGAAACAATACAAAATACAAGTTGACACCTGCATAATCATATCGACTTATATTTGTATGAATTACATTTTATACATTCATATAAACAGCTTAGAAAGATGATATTTGCAAATGGTAAATAAGATTATGTTCATATTGCTAGGTCAAAATTTCTCTATCCTATTGGCATGCAAGTTATATACAGTCAAATAACGGATAATTAATGTTATATATATATATATATATATATATATGGATACAACAGATGCCGCTGCCACCCCCCCCCCCATCTCCAACACAGTCGACCGCCTCTCTCTATCATTGTCACTGCATAGAGGTTGCAATGTCGCAGCCGTCGTTGCCGTGGTCATTATCATCAAGGCATTGGTGCTCACATCAAAGAAGAATCAAAGAGGCGACAATCTTGCTCTCAAATCCTTGATTCCCAAATCCAATACTTCCAATTTGCTCTAGTGGTTGCTAAGGCTATTGGAAAAATCATGGGAAATTAGAAA
>JBAMHZ010253596.1:0-13676 GCA_037177395.1 Alpinia galanga | reverse complement strand
AACCAAAAGATCTAACCAGCGATCTCTCTGGCCTCGCCCCTTTTGAGCTTAAGGCCTTGCAGGCTTGGGAAAATATTTTAGCAAGTAAATGTGTGAAAGTTGGGACAGTCAAGAAGACAGTCTCTGTGACTGATTCCTCTGGTTGTGATACCTCTGAAGTTACAGAAAACACCACCCTGAAGGATGAATCGACCGCTGAAACTGCTGGGAGTCAAGAGCTGCATGCCGAAACCAACAACGACGACAGCACAAGCAGTGATCAAAATGCTGATCCAACAGAGAAGGATGTGAAACCAGCTCATGACCATGGAGCCATCGAGCAACCACCAGCAGAAGCAAGCTCGAATTCTCCAGACGACAGTATCGCAGAATTGCAAGATGTTGGTAGCAGCAAGGATGCAAAAGAGTAACTCAGTTCATCTTCTTATCGCCATTAGACAGCCTACCGTATTTCTTAGCCAAGCAGTTCTTATTACTGAAACTGGCATGTTTTTAAAAGAGCAAAGCAATGCAACACAAAAACATTTGTTCCATAAAAATTTATAGAAAATTGAACAATTATTTCACTATTAATTTTTAAGATAGAGAAACAAACACTAACATTATTTATTCTAGCAGCAGGATATTATACTCCTAAAGAATTATGTTTCTCTTTCAGTGTCTGTGGGATTTAGATGCAAGGAAGATACGCGTTTGTATAATGCCAAAGAATCTATTTCAACAATAGAATTTTTAATCCCAATAACAGTTAGAGATTACTGAGATAAACTCCAAAGTAAGAAGTTAGCTCCTCACATTAATGGTGGCTAGTGAGCAATTACTTTCCATGAGGGAGACTCAGAACTTGAGCTTGGAGAAATTAAGAAAGCTTCCTCCTTTTAAACCTGCCAACGCAAGAAGAAATTATCCAATAACTAGAGTTTTACATAACTGAAACATATGTATGTATGACGTCAAAAAAAAAAAATCAATCAAGACACTGCAAATGATTTTAAATCAATCAAAAAATTGTTTATATGGTAAATTAAATATTTTGGCTTTTTTGGTAATCATTTTAATTTTTTACATTTACCACCTTGATAAGGCTTCTTTGCACAATGATTTTAAATCTCTTTTAATAATTCTTTTGCACTTGCCATGTTAAATAAAAGTCATGAGACTATGAGAGGGCATTGGCAATTGAGATGGATGGGTCAGAGACCTGAAGGACAGCCACAACGAAAATGACTAATTGCATCTAAAACATTGGCCTAACTTTAGGTGTATTTTTTATACGTTTTATGTAATAGCTAAGAACTAACTAAAACTATAATAAATTTAAGAACTCTCGCTACGGACATTAAAAACATACAAACTCATGAAAGAAAAAAACAAGTTTCCCAAATAGACGCAAATTGATCGGATCTATCTAATCTCAATTTAACTCTTAATCAAACCCACCATCGCCTTAACACAACATCTAAACACTTTGGTAAAAGTCTCAGAATCCTATTTTAAACGACTAAACACTAGAGCATTTACATGAAAACTTCAGGTGATTTCATATGCTATGACTGAGTCATTGGCAGTTCAGCTCCTGAGTTAGTGGTTTGATGTCAACTTCCTGTTTTGGTTTATCCTGAGTCTTTTGAATGCGCCCACGATGAGATACTAAATGCTGAGTGAGTTCTTGTTTCTGATAATGAGATTCAGTGCTTCTGCTTTTTCTTGTTCCAATATGAGATATAGCTAGGTCATACAAAAGATTACCTTGTTCACGGCAACTGCTGCTCCATCGATAAACTACTGATGCTGACTTCATGCTCCATGGCACTGAGTTACTTGCTCAATGACTCCAACAATAGATTTGATGCTAAGTTGGTGTTCTTTCAAGGAAAAGATGCTGAATTGTTTGAATTCAACTTGCAACAAGATGTTGATGCTGAGTCCATATTTTTAATCCCCCTTCTTGTTTGATCGCCCACAAAGTAACATATTATAGAGCCAAATGAGTTTTCTTCTTCTGCAATAAGATTACTGTGCTGCCAAGCTCACAAAGATGATATATGTTAGATTAATGATAGAGTTCACGACGAGGATGAAGAGTATATAAACAATGTCCCATGACTTATCAAATCGTGATTCAGGTGATAACTGTACCGAATAGGGAATTGACCGCAATCTCAGAATTAGAACTTGCAACATAGATCAAGGCTGCGGCAGTAGGGGAATACGACGAACTAGATGCATATGCCAGGGTATCTCCATGTGAAGCTGCAAGAAGAAGAGCAACAATAAAAAAACTGAGAGATAAAAGATTGCTAAGGATTGGGAACTAATGAATTACATAAATTCAGTACATGTAAGTGATGATGAAGTTGACGGACATTTTAGGGGAATTGTTGAACAGCATTTCACCAGCAATTTGAACTATGAAAAATTTCCAGTTAAAAGATTTGAGAAGCTCCTTTCCACTGAATGCTGGCATTTAATGGAAAAGGGAGATCGGCAGGTATGAGCTACAGATTTAATTTGGAGGAGGTGAAGCATGTAATATGAGAAAAATTAAAAATATAAAGACTGCAACATCACACACCTCAGAATCAAATGCAACTTGCAAAGTGAAAGAACCTGAGCATGATGTGTGAACGCAACTGTTGAAGAAATATAATGCCTACAGTTTGGGGAAACTCTGCACCAAGTTTTCTGGGGCAATTTGTGAGAATTTACAACAAATGGAACATCATCTGGTGCCATTATCTCTTGCACTAAGAATGTTAGACGAAATCATAACACAAACAAACTTAGCGACTTTATTTGCTAAAACAAATATTTACTCAGTTTTTAGAAAATCCTGCTTCCAAGCTACTGATAATAAAATTCGGAGGCATTTCCAAACATATATGCTACGGCTATTTTTTTTCACAAAGGTCACTTGACTTCATTCCACCGTTTGAATCATTGATCAATGTTTAGCTAATACAGAAGTGTCAGAACCATTGTCGCCTTCTTCAATATTCACAAGCTAAGTACAAAGCTAATACAGCAAGAAAATACCGAGATAATTGTCTTATTAAATCATGTATTTTCTCCCTTGATATGCAGTCAAAAAGTTTGCATATTAAACTGAAAAGCAAATTTAGCCATCACTGGGGTTATATATGTCGATATAAATGAATATATGTGCAAAAAGAAAGAGATTTCTTCTAAACATGATAGTTCATTCTCCAACTTTATTTTAACTTATAAGTGAATCTTCTGTTCTGAGAAGAACAACTAGGTGGGAATTAGAGCAATAGCTGACATCTTAGTAGTTCCTGTTGTGATGTGATAATGGATTCTATATCATCACATGAACTTGCTGTGAGTAACATGACCTGATCATATGGTTCGACTGGGCAAGGGACTATTCTTATAATAGAATTTTCTTGAATTCATGTGATTGTTAGGTATGTTTGGTAGACTGTGAACCAAATTCTAAGAGATTCAAAGGCGAACTGTACATATAGCAGTATTTTTCTTCATCAAGTATATATCATGATGCACGAGTGAGGTAGGGCTAATCTGGGGCCATTTTGCAAGCTCTCTTAAAAATAATTATAAGAATGCACATGAACAAGAAGCTGCTGAAGAAAAAAGTAAACACAAATGGTCCAGTTTTACAAGATCATGGGAAGGACAAAACATAGAGCGTGCCTAAAAATGAATAGACAGGAATATTGTCTTGGTGAAAAGGTGTTTTTTTTTTTAAATTACTTTTCAGCGCTCAAAGATCTATATCAGACAAGACTAATAGATAACAGAAAGGATTCCACAGCTGACCAAAGTTGTCGAGACAAATCACCCATTGGCATTAAGAGATTGAAAAATCAATTCTTATACTTCTGATAAACAAATCACACAATTGTTCACCATTAGTTGATAAATATAGCAAAAGAGACTCAGCTACAAAGTATTAAATTATAGATCATTTTTTGAGGACAATTGTCATTGAAACATGTGCATCATCATTACAGGATGTAAAATAAAACATCTTGAGGTGTTACAAAAGAAATCCTCCTTCCCTGATCAAAATTCGAATTTTATAAGTTCAATTTACCTGAATATGCAGGAAAAAAAATTCTGATCTAAGGCTGAAACATAGGCTACAAGAAGCTAAAACATAAGATGGAACAAGAAAAGATGACAGACCTGAGGTTTGGTAGAACAATAGTCCATTGGTCCCATAGATGGTCTGTCTCACTCTTTGGTTTCTATCTTGGCTTCAGGATTAAGCTGATCTAAGAATTCCAATTGCTTTTCTGTCTGCTTCTTAGTCCTCTTAATCTTGTGGGTGGTCAGGTTTCCATGAGAAAACCCATACATTCTGAGCACTTGGTTATCTGCAAAATTGAAAGCTCTCTCCATGCTTTTCAAGCATCTCTCCACAGGGTAGTCTCCATAGCTACCACAAGGCTTGCAGCCAACGAAATGAGTGACGAATGGCCACCTCTCGTCCCCTAGTCCGGGATGATACTTCTCCATCATTTCCTCAAATTTCTCCACCAATCCAGACCAGAATCCATGAAGATAATAGGAGTTTTCGATGTACACCTTATCTGCCCACCGATTTTGCTGCGACAGCAGCAAGTAAATGAGCGCCGATTGATCGTCGGCCTCGAACGCCGGCCGACCCTGCAGTTTGGCAGTCAGTATCTTTCCGGCTTCATCTCGGATCGGGCCTTTTGGTCCCATCGGCGCCCACGCATCAAGCAAATCGAGACTCCACTGGCAATTGCGCAGCAGAAAGCTGCCAGTGTTGAGGGCAATCCAGGAATTTTTCTCAAAGAGGAGATCGGGATAGCCATGGATAACGAGATTGTGCGCAGCGTAGCGATCGAGAGGAATCTCGAAGGCCATGTCGGTAAAGAGAGCGTCGCTGTCCATCCACCAGATCCACTCTAACTCCGGGTGCGAGAGCATCATACGGCGGATCAGCGGGAGCTTCGCCCAGTACCCTGCGAGCTCCTGATCCAGATGCGCCATATTGTAGACGATTTCGATCCCATGGATGCGGCAGTAATCAATCTTGTTCTTGGAGCCCTTCAAAAGGTAATGGTCACCAATGGCATTGTCGCAGGGGTTGGGCGGGGATCCAGTGACAAGTAAGATCCGCGGCTTGCCGGTAGCGATTCGGTTTGGGAACCCCGGGTTCTCAGCCAGCCACCGCCGCCGCTGCTCGTCCCAGTCGGAGATCTTCGGGCCGAGGGTGTAGTTGGCAGCAGCGGCGAGGACATCGGAAGAGGTATAGTTGAGCGCGGCGGCAGTGGAGTTAAATCCGAACGGGACCTGATCGCCCTCGTCCGGGTCGGAGTCCGAGCGGATCTCGTGGAGGATGCGGTCGATGTCCTCGACAACCTTCTTGTCGGAGTCTTCGGAGGCCTCAGAGCCTCCACCGATGCCGACGAGGCTCCCAATGCCAACGGTGCCGCGGAGGACGAGGATGGTGACGACGCCGCAGAGGACGGTGATCTTAAGGTTGTTGAACGTCTTGCGGATCTGTCGGCGGCGGGTAATCCTGGAGCGTCCGGACCCGGGGAGGTCCCTCGCCGGCGGCGTCTTGCCTTCCTGCCCCATCACGGGATTCTTCTTCGGCGGAGGAGGAGACAACGACGCCAATGGGTCGTCGATGACGTATTTGTTCTACCTACGCTGAAGCAATCGATCCTTTCGTCTCACGTGCCCACACCGTGCATGAAACAAACACACCATTTTGATTGGTCAATTTTTCCGCCACATAAACTTTGACAACCTTCTTTCCTGTTTCCTGTCGCAGACGGTGGATGGAAATCCTCGTACAAATTGAAAGGTCAAATATTTTAGTGTTAATTAATAAAAACAAATATAGTTTTTACAAAAAAAAAACATTTTCACATTCTAAACTATTTCAATTTTATTTTATTTTTAACTAAAATTAATTACATTGTATAAGACAATTAACTACTTCTCCAATTTCAAACAATCTTATTTCATTTCTTACCGTAAAAAAAATTAATATCTAAAAGTACTATAAAAAAAATAAGTAGAAGATCAATTTTTAAATTTCAATTAAGATAAATAAATCAAATTTATTCTCTCCTCTTTAATCGATATTTATACTTTCTTACGAGGGTTTATTTCCTAAAAAAATCCTATTCATCTTTTTTTCATTTGTTTGTTTTATTATAAAATAATAAATAAATAAATTTAAAAAATTATCCACGGATGATTATTTTTATATATTTTTTATCCATTCAAATTGGACAAAATAATTTTTTTTTATGCGGCTATCTCGCACAGTTGCGAGCTACAGGTGGCCTTGTACGGCCGCCGGACTTGCGAAAAAGAAAATTTCATTTTTTTCTTTCTTTCTTTCTCTCTTTCTTTTTATTTTTTTCCACTTGAAATTTCTTTCTTTCCCTAATTCATCTTTGGAATAACACAGAGGATTAGGGTTAGGAATAAACAGAGAGTTATGATTAGCTTATATAAGTTCTAATATCCTGTGTGGCCGATTGTATGCGTCAATATTATTCATCGTCTTTCCTTATTATAGCTCAACTTCTAAATTATAAGAGTGTCAGTAATGTCCGATCGGAATCGAATTCATTCGGTTGACTATATATACAAGCTCCAATTTCAACGATGGACTTTGACATTACTGTGTATCGTCCACAGTACACACGATTAATCACCCCGTGTATCATCTTTATAAGTTCAGATACGTGCGAGTAAAAATGTTTTTCCCAACCGTTGCTTACGTTGAAGGTAGCACCATATATGATATGATATGATAGATACATCATTACGCTTGAATCACATATATAAATATATAACATATTGATCGATGATCGATCAGTAGGGTGAAAAATGGTGATGAAGAGTTTGCAGGGGCGGCGTCGAAGCTCCAATTACCAAATCCCTACGATAACATGCATCAACAGAAAGGAAATAGTTTAGGCGAAGCAAAAAAACATTAAAGCTACTGCAGCAAGCTGCATGCATATATGATCATCCATGGCCGGCCGCCTTAATTCAACTTACTGCTGAGGCCGAGAAGCCCAGAGCGAGCTCAGGGCGCGAAGGCGGGTGTAGTATTCGCCGATCGCCAGGAAGCATCTCGCCGCTTGCCGGACGGTCAGAGTCCGCCGCAACTGGTGGATCATCTGCTGTCTCAAGTTGTCGGCCTGCGCTCGCAGAGATCGAGCGGCGACCGGAAATATATAGTCAGATGATCGATCGTATCGGAAGTCGAGAGCGTGCAGTGCATTGATTATATAATTCTTACTTGGCGGACGAATCCTTCCAGATGAGTGAGCTTGTTGAGCGCAACGACCATCTGGCTCATGTAGTTTCCGACGTCGACGGCGGCCGTGTCCGCGCTGAGAGAGTCGGCGCCGGCGACGGTGTCGATGAGGGAGCAGTGGAGCTGGTGGAGGCCCTGCGACAGCGCCTCCTCCGCCTGGTGCGACGACTGCTGGAGGCTGCACATCCCCATCAGTTGCTGCTCCGTCAAAGGATCAAGCTGAGGGATGAGGACCTTGAGAAGGTCGGAGGGCCGGAAGCCGCCTATCCACAGGAAGCACCGCTCGGCCGGAGTCATCCAGGCGCCGTTGAGCAGGTGGAAGACGTCGGACTTGACGGCGATGTCTTTGAGCCGGAAGAAATGGTCGTAGTTGGCGATGCAGTCGTCGAGGATGACGCTGAGGTCGCCGTCGGGGAGACGAGACTGGAGGGCGGCCCGGAGGCTGGCGATGTGCTTGCAGTTGTCGTCCAGCCACCGGCTGTATTCCGTGTCGAACATGGCAGCTCCTGCACCGCACTAGACCATCAATTTATTTATTTATTTTTAATACATAAATATAATTTAATTTATTCGTTACTTTACTTACCATAAAAATAACAAAATTGATATTAAAAAGATACTCTATTATATATTTTGTATTTTAAAAATATATATACTTTTCATTAAAAAAATTGCTATAATATAAAATAAACAGATCCAAATAATTTTAATTAAATTTAATTCAATGAATTTGATTAAAAATTGATCAAATATATTTACAAATGGCATTTTCATTCGTAATAGTTTTGGGGGCAAAGTGAAAAATCTTTACAACCATTTCTATTACCTGAACTAACAGCTCCA
Organism: Alpinia galanga; assembly: GCA_037177395.1. Lineage (NCBI taxonomy): Eukaryota > Viridiplantae > Streptophyta > Magnoliopsida > Zingiberales > Zingiberaceae > Alpinia > Alpinia galanga. The sequence continues at coordinate 5,530 of JBAMHZ010253596.1, read as the reverse complement.
TTAACTGCACTCCCTCCTACCCCCACCATGAGCCCCTAATTAACATCGACAAAACCAAAATTTACTTGGAAAAAAACTGATTAATCCCCTGGATTATCGACAAAATTATCTGATTAAGCATGTTAATACCTGTGATTTTGCTCTCTGAAGATCCTGCTCCATCTGCTGAAGCCTAATCCTACTCGACTCCAATTGTTGCACATAAGCCTTGAGATCAAACAAACAATTAACGTAATAATATAAATTACTAGTCCTTTTTTGTGAATTTTTTTTTTTTAAATTTCACCTTCTTTCTCAGTCTGCTCTTCCTCGCTGCCTCTCTGTTTTGAGCCAAACGCCTCAGCGTCTAACGCAAATACCAAAAACTTAGCGGTGTAAATTAAAAAATCTCACAAGTATCTTTGATATGTTTAATTAATCGCTAAAGGAGCTTTCATGGAAGAATAATATAGCATTAGGAAGACGTAATTATCTATAAATATTCCACACTTTGATTAATTTAGCGAAGAAAAACAAAGGTTAATTTGGAAATTAAAGATAGAGTAAGAACCTTGGCATCGAGTTTCTTTCCGCCTTTCCCTGCTGCTATCGAACCGGTGATATTATTTTTCTGCAAAAACCCACACAATTTAAGAATTTTCACTCGATCGTTCTATCCCTGATTCGTGTAAGATGGAGCAATCGAACAGTATACGTTGTCTAGAGACGAAGGCTGCAGAGAGCTTTCGCTTGTTGTTGTTGTTGTTGTTGTTGCTGCAGCCATGGAGGCACTGCGGCCTCCGCCGGAGTCGGAACTGCTCCGGCGAGTCTCTACCTTCTTACGAAGAGAGCAATTGATCAAAAGGCATGGAATTGATCGAGAATTTCAGTGGGAAGTAACTAAATTCCCTCGAAGGGTCTTACTCTGGTCGGAAAGGAAGGGAAGATCTCGAGCGTGGCTGCAGGTTTACTGCTGCTTCCGGAGCTGAAACCTGCAAACAGAATTAAAAGAACGGGAAAGATAAAGATTATTGATCTTTTTCTTTCGCCATTACGTACGCTGCAAAAAGGATCGGATAAAATCAAATCGAACCAAATCTGTTCTTACACTTTGCGTCTCCAACGCTGCTGCTCTCTCTTATCTGCGCGAGGGCCTCCTCCAGCTCTCGGAAGTATGAACTTCCTCCCCCTTCATCGCCGCTGTTCGGGCAGCAAATTATCAGGAGAAAAAGGAAAGGAAATATATGGATATATCATTTGCTGTGTGTGCTCCAGTAAGAATTTATATATGTATAAGAAAACAAGGAGATGGATAGTGCGGTAGTGCTAATCCATTCAAAAAAGTTTGAGGGAAAAAGGTGAAATAAAATAATATACAAGAATCTGGCTCTAGCTCGAGATGAAGGTCCAGGGGCAGCGAGAGCAGTTGCAGTAGCTCTGTGATTTTGATTAATTTCCATCCTCCTCCTCCTTCTTCTTTCTTCTTCTTCTTCTTCTTCTTCTTCTCCACATGCATCAGCGTTCGTGTGCAAAGATCGAAGAGGTGAGGTGAGAGGGAAATGAAGAGGGGAAAAGGTTAGATCTTTGAGAGAGAATAAGGAGATAGATAGATACCATGAAAGTTGCAGGTCTGAGGGTTTAAAGCTCGAAGTCGTCTTTCATGGAGATGGAGGGGAGAAATGGAAGGCAGGAAGCAGCAATTGTACCGCGTCTCTGAGTCCTTTGTAACCCACTGCTCGACCTCATTAATTGGACATTCAGAAATATTTTTTTAAACAAAAAAAAAAAAAAAGCAGCGAGGAAATTTACAACGATAACAAAATTTTGATTTAAAAAACAGAAAACAGACAAGTTTTTGGAGCTTATGAATTTGGACGAATGAGAATAAATTCAAAGGAAAAGAAAAGAAAAAAAACACTGACTGAGACTTTCATCACCCATAAAGGGCTAGTACTTCAGCATCCACATGAAAATTTAAATTCCATATAAATTTTATTTTTATTATTATACTTCCTATATTAATATATATATTTCTCATAATCTTATATCATCTAATTATATGTATTTTATTGAATATTAATTTTGACTTTCTTATTTCATTCATCTTTTATAAATTTACATATGGAGTTAAATATCCTCATATTCATGTTTATATTATTAAGTTTAAATTTTATATATTCAAAAGATCATATCTCATTTGAGATATGATAAAAAAGGAACTCGAAAATAAAGAAATCATTAACTTAACAAATTGGCCGGGCAGTAGAAGTATTCTAATCGAGATATATATTTGTAATTAGCAATGACCCCACTGAAGTATATATTAATTACTCAAAATGGAAGGGCCAAAGTGAAACAATATTAATATTATTGTATAAATTAATGAGCCAACTGGCTGACCCACTTATCTATTAATTAACAATTAAGCCTAGATTTATTTGAGATTATCCCTAATTATTTGTTCATAAGTCAACATCCATCTAAATGCAAAATGCACCTCGCTAATTAAATAGAAGCAGCAGCAGCAGTGTTTTTAAAGGCAGACTAATTAAATTAATTAACTTAATTATATGCATTAGGTGGAAGAAGATGTGGATTTGATGCAGCTTCCATAACACAACCCACTTGCTCCGTAAACTATTAATTAGGATTAGGGGAAATTTTCACTTTGACCCTTATAGTTTTTTTTATATGACACTGCTATATTTTATTATATAAGGAAAAAAAATAAGTTAAAGGGGGATAAACTTTCAGGAAAAAAAAAGAGATGAGCGAAAATAGTTTGGCAAGGAAGAGCAGCGCCGAATCAGTATAGAACAGCTCGGTTAAAAAAGAAAAATAGTCAAATTGAGGGATAATAGCTTGGCAAAGAGAAAAGGTGCCGAGCTAATGTAAAATATCTTAGTCAAAAAAGAGAAAAGCCGAATTAAGAGAGAACAACTCAGCGAAGAAGGGAGGTGTCAAGCCAATATAGAACAGCTCGGAGAAGAGCCGAACCAAAATAGAATAGCTTGACCAAAGAAGAGAAGAGTCGAGTTGAAGGAGAACAGTTCGGTGAAGAGGAGAGGTGTCGAGCTAAAGTATAACAGATTGACAGAGATGAAAGGTATTGAGCTGAAGTAGAACAGCTTGATTAGAAAATAAAAGAGTTGAACTCGGTATGAAGAGAGAATTCTGATTCTTATGGAGGGACCATAAAAAAGATTTTAATCAATGAGTTGTTAGAATTTGTACCTATGAGACCTCTAAAATAGCTAAGTGGACTCACCGCGTACTATAATAATTAAATACGAATACCTCACTTTTTAGAAAGAATATTTCTTTTAAGAATTATTTTTATAATGACCTAACAATATCATCATTATTTGTGGTATCCTACGTTGGCCTAGGAGTAAAATATGCTTTATGGCAGTTAGATAAAAGGTAGGATGAAGGTGAGAAAAAAATGTTTCATGACTAATATAAAAAGGAGGAGAGGAAAAATGTGAAAGAGGCCAACCAATCAGTCATTATAAACATATTTTACATTACACCATTTTTTTTCTTCGGTTTCTTTTACCCTTCTACTACACAGTTCTAACTTAGACATCAAAAAGTTGTTAGCTGGGACACTGGTGACTGTTTGATCTAGTCTTAACTTTGATAGAAAAAAAAAACAAAGATCATTTACTATTATAGGAGGAGAGAATTCGTCTCATCTATTTCAGAAGATCATCAAAAATCTAAACCGCATTATTATATAAAAAGTTACTTTTAAACTTGTTATCGTAGATGGGCGAGTCTAAGTACGAGAAGAACAACTTGGATTAAGTTATGCGTCGACTCGTGTTAATGCCACTATGTTAAATTATCGTGCACTTTACTTTGAACACTATATATTCTACCTTTAAAATAAAAATTAAAAAATTTATGAAATGAATGCTAAGACATTGGTCCCTAACCCTCAAAAAATAGTGACAAAACCAATAAATATTCTTGTTAAATAAGACAACATGAACACAATCATTGCTGCCATGCTTTCAACAAGCCAACAAAAAACACACAACAAAAAAGAATTTTATTGCAAACGCAATTAGAACTTCAAAAGAGAATTAATCATGATAAATCATTGAGGAAAGCTATAATGTTGGATGAAGAGCAATCATACTATTCCAATAATTGAAGACCGGCTCTATTCCAATATTTAACTCATCAAATGTTCTTCATAACATCGATAATTAGTTCAATTATTTAATTTATTTGTTGGTTTTTTTAAAGGGAGGCTTGAGGTCAACCATGGATTAGTTTTATTTTTTATTTAAATAAATAATAATATAAATATATTGATACTATTGTATTTTCATTTCATAGAATAGAACTGGAGAAGGAGAATGGTCAAGGAAGAACGGATCATTCGGATCAAAGGTAAGGACAATCAAGTTAGACAAGAACGGTTTGAGCGGTGTCACCTAGATAAGATGACTCAGCCTAGAGGGACTTTCTATCTGAGGTAGGTCAACTTATCCGATAGACGAACTCCCGAGCTGAGGTATATCAGCTCGACCGACATGTAAAACCCCCGAACTGGGACAGATCATCCTAATTGGTAAGCAGATCCTCGAGTCGAGGTAGATCAAATCGGCCGACAAATAAAACCCCGAGCTAGATCAGAGCAGCTCGATCAATAGGTAGACCCCCGAGTCAAGACATATCAACTCGGTTAATAGGCAAAACTCTTGATCCGAAGCAGATTAGCCCTTTCATCAGGAGGCTCCCGAGCTAAAGCGGAGCAGCGCGGTCTACAACCAGGTTCCCGAATCAAGACAAATCGACTCAGCCGACAAGCAGGTCCTTGAGTCAAGTAAAACAACTCAACACTAGGGAAAGCTCACGTCTTTTTTAACAAGGACCCTACAGAAAATGCCTCCTCATAAATGGTTAGGAGCTCGCATATATGAGGTTGTTAATAAATGAAAGAGATCTCTGCCTACTACAACCATCCGAAGACACCTCATACCATAACAAGAAAGATGCTTTTCGCTAACGGTCTGACAAGTGCACCTCGCCTGGCCACCTGTCATATGCACATTGCTCTTGATTCATCAAGCGTCTCTTTGTCAAAAAGGAAGGGCAATCGTGGAGGAGGTAAGGCGAGGAAAAAAGATTCCTCCTCGCTGCTATAAAAAGGGAGGAAAAGCACAGGTAAAAGGGTTGATCTTTTGGTCATTGAAAACTCGGACTCTTCATTACATATTTTCTCTAAATTTATAGTTCTTCTTCTTTTTCTTCCTTCGACCATCGGTAAATTTTGACTTAGGCATCGGAGGGTCGAAGCCGAGAAATCGGCGGCTGTCTGACCTAATGTTAATCTTGTCATGACAGAAGAACCGGAGAAAATCATCCTCTTTTACTACTATGGGTTAGAGAAAGAATCCGATCCTCGATCCTTTTTCGTCTCAGAGGACATCCCGAAATCCCAGGTGGCATCGTATGTACTAAATTTTGTGTCTTAAAAAACTGTGTTCTTAACCATTATATGACAATGAATGGAAAGTGTCTTTATTTATTTTGG
>JBAMHZ010253488.1:0-13676 GCA_037177395.1 Alpinia galanga | reverse complement strand
TTACAAACTTGTCATGATTTTTACAATGAAAATTTTTCATTACAGAAAGCATATATTAAGCTTTCCCTGTTCCTTCTCAAGACCATTCCACTGCCACGTCGCACCACCGAAGGTACGATCTCTCCTCTTTTTCTCTCAATCCACCAGAGTTGGCAGTCGATTGTTGATTCGACCACTGGATCAGCGTAGCTATCACCCCTGCTGGGCCATCGGGCATCCGCTAGGGCGACGCCCCGCACGAGGGCGATGCCGCAGGGCCCAAGGGGCGTCCCCCCTGCACGGGGGTGATGCCCCCTAGCCGCAGGGGCGTCGCCTGCACGGGTCGAGGGCGTCACCCTTGCCCAAAGGCCGCCCCTGTATGCGGCGCCCCCAACTGTGTGTGACTGTGCACATCAATTTCATCCACCGCCATTCGTCGTCGATTTCAACGCCGCCAATCATCGTCCGTACTATAGTCCAACCCCTGAACCCTAAGGGCGTCGGTGCCATCTAATCAAGGCCATATTCCAACCGAATTGAGGTCGCTAGCGTGGCGGCCACGATTTGGTGTGAATCCAACGGTGCCTGTGGTGCGAAGTTAATGTGCATTCTCATTTGTCACACAGAAATCAGGTGTATATATATATATATCATTCCTCGCGCTTGCACCGTTGAATTCCGATCGAATCGTGGCTTGAATTTTACTGCGGTCTGATCGGACACGAATTTTGGCCCGACTGCTGTCAGATTTTGGCTGCAATTCAATTGAAATCTAAACCAGATCGGAAGGCACCGACACCCTTAGGATTTAGAAGTTGGGTTATAGTGCGGACGGCGATCGACGACGATGAAATTGACTACGGACAGTAGCAAATGAAATCATCGTGCACAGTCGGACCGTACAAGATATTAATATTCTCTTTCTCTCTCTATATATAATTTTAAATAAATAATAATAATTTTAAATTGTACTGGGAATCATAATTTTTTTGAAAGATTAAGATTAATAGTTAATCTTTCGTGAACGGTCGAGTCATCTATTTTAAAGGGTTAACTCCAAATCGAGATCGAGTAGGATTATTGTTGTGCATAAAGGTGATTCGCTCGCCCTCACCGCCCCCGCCAACCGGTTCCACAGCCAACACGAAGAAGGTAAATCACGAGGAGCATTTTGTGCCCAACCAAGGACTAATATGGCAGAAGGACAGACACCCCGAAAAGACTTACAGTCCTTGAGTATTAACCCTTACTCTATTGTATAATTCTGCTGCCGCGTTAGCTATGAGATTCTCTCGTAGGACAAAATAATAATCCAACAAACATGTACAACGATTGTACTTTTTTCTCTCTAATTTAATATTTTTTTTTCTTTTATTAATACTTAATAATTCGAATATCTTGAAAAAAACAGAAGGAAATTAAGGGGGAGTAATACGCATAAAAAAATTATAGGTGTGGAAATGAAAAGATTGCGAGTCAACAAATGTCAGTCGCACACCAACCCCCGATCTACGTAACAAAACGGTACCTTTTTTTTTAGGCCCACCATGCGCTGAGTTAATTAAACTAAAATACTAAAAATTAGGTAGAAGGTAGCAAATAGTGGTGGTTGGTGCGATGGCAACGGCGGTGGCCGATGACCACCACGATCGCACCACGATTGCCTTCTCTCCGCGCCATTAAAAGCCCATGGGGACGGTCCTTTCTCACCGCGCTCTCGCCCACGCCAACCCTCACCTACTCCCCTCTTCCGCCTCTTTTGACCCGCTACTCTCATGGCCGGCGACGCTGGGGATGGCGTAGTGGTGCGGAACAAGCAGGTGCTGCTGAAGAACTTCATGGTCGGATCGGCTAAGGAGTCCGACATGGAGTTGCGCGAGGGCACCATCAGCCTAAAGCTTCCTCCCGGGACGGAAGGCGCCATCTTGGTCAAGAATCTCTACCTCTCGTGCGATCCCTACATGAGGGGGCGGATGAGGGAGTACTACGAGTCCTATATCCCGCCTTTCCAGCCCGGGAAGGTACTATCCCTCCCCATCTAGGGTCCGCTTTCCCCTAAATCGTTCTCGATTTGGCTATTCTCTTTGTCTTTTGTGTGTTTTCGGAGGCTGCTTCCTCCAAATCCTCATCATCTGTTACTTCTCTTGTAGGCTATAGAATTTATAGTTACTCTTAAAGAATCTCCTTTTCATGAAAAACCTTGTTAATTTTAATCATTTAGGCTTTACATCAACAGCGAATAATTTTGTTTCTCGATAGGAACAGAAAAAGTATAGAACCCTAAATTTAGGCAGAGACTAACTAAGAACGAACATCGTCAAGGAACCTATGTGAGTTGTATCATGATTCACCCGAAAAGCATTTACAAGGAGCTTCTGTGAACTAAAACATGCTTCAACACAACAGAAACAACTTCAATTATCGGTATGTTTAGCCATTTATGAATAATTAACGGGAGTAGGCAGTCTCAGTATGATCCAAATGCTTCAAGATGAATATTATCAATTATAGTGCTGAGATAGGATATGTTTTAAATATAAGATGGAAAGCTAACAAAGTCTAATGCGTTCAAGCTCTAGTGGATTCTTTTCGAATTAAGCATTTGAAGATATATTTTAATCTCTTTTGCCAAGTTGTATTAAGAATACGAGGAGGGGTACATTGGATGGGTGCTAGCGTGGGCTGATTCAGCCGACTCAACATCAGAGCCAGCCCTGGGGGAGGGCTGCTGGGGCCTCTGCCCAAGGTCCAAAATTTGATCTTCCAAAAATTACATGTAAAAGGGCTCAATTTTTTTAAAAAATAAAATTTTCACCATTAAAAGGGCCAATTTTCTTTTGTTTTGCCCCTGAACGGCTGAACTTCGAGGACCAGCTCTACTCGGCATCCCAAGGGATCGACCTCCATTTGGGGAAAAAAGAATACTACTCATTTAAGCAATCATAAACAATTGAGGCTCATGATTTATTTGCGTTGCCATACCTATTTGGCTCTTTATGCATTGCATTGTAAATTAGAACCCAATTTCCCTATGAGATATATGCCATGTTCCTTATTTATGGTTATTTAAAAAAGTCTTATAATGACTGTGTTTTTGTTGTTCTCATGAAGCCCATAGAAGGATTTGGAGTGGTCAAAGTGATTGATTCCACAAACCAGAAATTCAGTGTTGGTGATTATATCACAGGACTAACTGGCTGGGAAGAGTACAGTATTATTACAAGGACTGAGCAGCTGAGAAAAGTTGAAATTCTCGACGTCCCTCTTTCATTTCACGTCGGACTTCTTGGTAAGGAACTCTTCTTAGCCTGGGCTTCAACGATATTATTTTACTTGCTATAGCTAATCTTTTAAGAAAAACTTCTATCATTCACCTCTGTTTCCTCTTCTTCCTTATGTCATGTCATATATTTACTAAACATGGTTTGAGAAAATACCTTCTGGACCAGGTATGCCTGGTTTTACAGCTTATGTCGGCTTCTACGAGATCTGTTCTCCAAAGAAAGGTGATTGTGTCTTCATATCCGCTGCATCCGGAGCAGTTGGCCAACTTGTTGGTCAGCTTGCCAAACTACACGGTTGTTTTGTTGTTGGAAGTGCGGGGTCATCCGAAAAGGTATCATCATGGTTTCTTAGTTAAAGTTATGTATGTCTTTGTTTTGATATCCCGCATGGCTAATTCAACTATATGCCAGATTGAACTTCTGAAGGACAAGCTAGGGTACGACGAAGCATTCAATTACAAAGAGGAACCTGATCTGGTTGCAGCCCTCAAGAGGTTAGTATCACTCATCCACATAAGCGAGTGTATCATTTTACCAACTTATGTGTCCAGTAGAGTCCTTCAATCGTCTCACCCTCATCTTTATTGATGGCCTGCATTCATCTTCTATGTTATCCATGTAAATACAGTGAATACTCAAAACTTCCCTCGTGGCTGACACCAGGTACTTTCCCAAGGGCATTGACATCTACTTCGACAACGTAGGCGGAGAAATGCTCGATGCAGCCCTCGTCAACATGAAAGTCCATGGACGAATTGCTGTATGCGGGATGGTCTCACAAAGTGCTGTCTCTTATCCTAAGGGTATCACCAACCTGTACATGCTAGTGACCAAGCGCCTCACCATGAAGGGCTTCATCCAGAGTGACTACTTGCACTTGTTTCCTCAATTCTTGGAAGTCATATCAAACTTCTACAGGCAAGGGAAGATTGTTTATATAGAGGACATGAACGAAGGGCTGGAGAATGGCCCGGCAGCCTTTATCGGGCTGTTTTCCGGCAAGAATGTCGGCAAGCAAATAGTCCATGTGGCGGATGAGTAACTGAATTCGAAGTTTACTTTTGCTGATATCTGATCAGGATTCTGTATTGTCTATGCGTTCCGTCTCATGTAACGTCGGGTAAAAGTGTCTTGCCCAAGAGGCACATTGTTTGTCGGCATTCCTCTCGTATCGTTTGATTTTTTATTAAGATAACAATCTATTTACCAAATATATAGTAATTCAAACCTGTTATGAGTATGCAGCAGTTGGTCGTGTTCTCACCGGAGTTATAAGAGAGGTCACAATGGCCGCAGCTCGTGGTGATGGCTCTACTTCGCAGCCGTAAGTTTTTGGATCTAATTGGCGGGGGAGTTCATTGTTTTGCTATTGTTTTTACAGAGATTTTTTTTTAAATAAAGAATAAGAATAAAAAGTTCATTCTGTCTAATTTTGAACAGAGAAAAGTACCTTGACACTTGTATTTATCCATTCCTGTACATTAAGCATTTCCATTTGGATTAAGGGAAGGCTTAAATTTAAAATATGGCATTTACCAACTTAAGCTAACTGACATCCTCGACTATGAATTTAGCTTTGACACTAATTAAGTGTTTTTTTTTAATTTTAATAAATAAAATAAAATAAAATAAAATTGTATAGTCACATTCAAAGTGGCTAATAGTCGAATCAATTATACACCAAACGGTAGGTATACAAGGACATTAAATATTTTTTTATTAACATATTTTAAAATTCTAGATATTGTATTACAATGCTGAATAACTTATTCTTTTTACAGAAATTTAAGATTAATTAAATTTTTAAAGAATTGAGTTATATAACGTATTAAAATTAAGGGAAAAAAACTTAGTAGGCAAATCAATTCATCTCACTCTTTGATATACAAATCCAGATAGATAATTTTGAGAGGTTTTATCATCATCGTCAGCTGTGTTTTAGACCAAATTATATATACCAGCAGAAAATGTAGTGATAGAACTAATAAAAACACACCATAATTAAAACAAAAAAAAAGTGTTATATTATTGTTACATGCAGAAATCTTTCATTATCACTAATTATAAAGCCTTAAAACACTATTTTTTGCCACTGAATCGAAATTAATTGAGATTGGTAATAGTATTATTGAGCATAAGACATAACATACCATACTCTGGATAATAAAACATGAAGGCTATAGCATGAAATTTCACTCTTGATCTACCTGTTTGCGACAATCTTCTTCACTATCCTTCAAGAAATGAGAAAACCAAAGGGCAGACAATTTGGGGTACCTAGTAAGACCATTCTTGTAGTCGATATAGACCATCCCAAACCGTTTAGTGTATCCTTCTGCCCACTCAAAATTATCCAAGAATGACCATGCAAAATATCCCCGGACATCGACGCCATCCCTGTAACAATTACGACAAATCCATGAGCTATATATCATGAACCACCGGATTGTGCTGCCTGAAAACAACTTCTAAAAAAATGTTGTTTAAGGACTGTGATAATGTACTTGATTGCATCAGCAACTGCTCTGAGGTATGTTTTATAGTAGTCAACTCTCATTTGGTCATCGAGGAACTCATCAAGATTGGCTGTTTGGCTTTCTTCTTGATCCATGCCTGGAAGTTAATAAAAGGTAGATCAAACCTTATGAGGGGTAACCAGGAACTAGTTTTTGGAGCTTTCTTTCAATATTCTTTTCCCACAAGTTGTAATTATATAAGTCTGCCATGAATCTCTTAGGGAAGTATGTAACATACTATTGTTTCTTCAGCTAAGTTAAACTACTTTTGGGGTTGTTCCCAGACTGAATAACACTAGTTAGTAGAGAGATCCCTAGAAAAGGGGCCCAAACCTTTTATTGCATCTACAGAGTCATCTAGAAATGACACCATGTGTAATAGGTGGACTTTCATTGAAGAATTTTTATTGTTTACCATATTCTTTTCCTAATTCAGGAGTGACATATCAAAAACCACACAAAGAAAGGCCTAGAAGAATTGCGGCTTACCATTCTCAGTAATGTATATTGAAGGATTGTGGTAGCGTTTTGCTATATAGTTAAGAAGCTTCCGTAAACCCCATGGAACTATGTAGAGCCATTCTGATGCAGCCTGCAAGATGGAGTTTAATGAACAAGATTATGCAAGCTTGTGAATTAAGGAGAAAAAACCATTATTTTTGCAGAACAGAAAATTTCATCAATGGACATGTGTAAATTTTTATCTGTGTTCTTTGTGAGGAAGATTTCATCGATGAACATGTCTAAATGTTTATCTATGTACTTTTTGAGGAGGCCTATGCTTACCCTTGCACCAACAGCTTCACCATCGCTCCCTTTGGCTTTTCATGGCAAAAAAAAAAAGGAAAAAAAATGTTAAATAAAGAAACACTATTAAATGTAGAACTAATGTAGTTTCTCAAAGTTTAGGATGAGCAGAGGAGCTAACAAGCATTCAGTTTGATAAAAGTAAAATTGTCCTTTTGAGGATGGTGCAATAGTAGAGTCATTGTTTTCTTAAATGAGCAGTATAAATATTAATTATGCTACACATTGAACTCGAAAGTCCAACTTTACTAGTATAGATTTAAAATGTTTCTGAAAGCTCCAATAAAAGAAGGAAGAATGTAAAAGAATTTTGCTATGATAAATTCTCTATAAAAATTACTTAAATAGTGTATCAAAAAAGCATATTTACTGAAATATAAGGTGGCATAATATGTTTCTGATATTAAACATATCTTCCAACGTGTATAAAGAACAATAATGACAATTAAAACAATATACTAAAGTATAAATGTAGATCAACAGTTAGGCATTTTGCCTTTGTTATACCTGTTATATGTGATTCTTGAACTTGATAAAAATGAAGACCTCCTGTGTTTTCTGCATGACGAACAAACTTGGTGGTGTAATGATTAAGACCAATAAAATCAGTTGAATTCCTCAATAACTCCTTATCTGCCTCTGAAAATTTTGGAAGTTGATCTCCAACCCTCTCGCGCATAGACAAGGGATACTCCCCATGGTAAATTGGATCCAGATACCTTGGGACAAAAAATACTGTGTTAGATAGCTTCTGTAAGCTCTAACAACTTGTAAAATGTTATCCTAAACATAAAATTGGTCAAGTATTTCAATCTCAGGGAACAAGAAATAGCTATTTCTATCTCAACTACAGAAAAAAAAAATAGTAATATGAGTTGTTCGTAAATAAGATTATCTCTAGAGCCTCAAATTGTTAATAACCATTTTTCACAAAAACAATATTAGAAATCTCATTTGAGAGGTACATATTGCTCAAATTGAGAAAGATAAACCTCTTAATTTCAGATATACCATACCAGTTCATCCTATACTGAGGTTTGAGATTCGAGAAGGGATAGCATGAGAATTACATGACAATGACTAGAATTATGTTGCCTTATTTTTATTGGTAGGTTCAGAATTATTTCATATCCCATCCTCTCATTTCAAATTCTTTATTGAACTTTTTAAAGTTCAACACAACATTCTTTCTCAAATTCTGCTTGTTCCAGAGATGCATATTTGGATTTCTACAGTATACAGAATGTTGGATCTTAAAAAGTAGTCAGACTGAAGATAATTTGGGAGACATGACGATGGTGATCTTGCCATCAACAGAACTTTAACAATTAACAAGAAGTTAAGTGACAAAGTTAGTTCAAGCTATCCACAAAGGAGCTCAGAGTCAGCTTTAAAATAGTTAATTTACACAGGTCACAAGAATGAAACTGAAGAGGAACCTAAAGAAGTAGATTCTCCACATATTTTCATAGTATAAGCATGAAAAAAGGTGGTATACTGGCTCAAAAATATCTGGTAATCACTACATTTATAGGTAGGCCTCAAAAATACTAATTTATCTGTATAGGATTAATGTGAAAAAAATGGAGAATTCCAGAAAGCTCCTGAGTAAAGGAAAAAAACTTCATCAATTTCCTTTGACGATCCATACCAATAAACAGTCATAAAAAGACAAAAAGGCGATATAAAAGAAAAGAAGTGGTTCCAAAAAACAATATAAAAGGTAACAAATCATGGTTTGACTGAGGTCAAACTGTCATGAAAACAAGACTTAACAATAAAAAGAAATTAAAGGAGCAATTCAAATAAAAATGTAATTGACAATAAAGAAGCACTATATGAAATGGTACAAGGTAGCCTTATTTTGATGTGGCAGTATAAAAATGCAAGTTGACCTCAAAAAGTGAAGATATCCAACCGGAAGTTAAAAATACAAAACATTACCATCCAAGCTGAAAGTCAAGCCATCTCTCAGCAGCAAGTTTATCTTCCAGTTTATCAGAAAATGGCTCAGCCCACTCACAATCCACTACCAGGGCAATTAGACCACCTTGTGTATCCTGGAGAAAGCATAGTTAACTCATTGTCAAAATACATGACCAAAATATGGTAAAAATGAATAACAAATTATTTTTCAATCAACAAGTAGCCATCTTATTATGCTCTAACTTATGCAATCCGAGAGTCACAGGTTAAACATCCTTCAATTTAACATGGTAACTCCCAGGTTTCCAAAAAATGCAGATAAATTGTACAGACACCAAACCTTAAATTTCTTCCGGTAAACAGAAACAGCAGCTGCATGAGCCAAAAGTTGGTAATGGGCAGCTAAATAAGGCTCCACAGATGAATTTTGATGTCTTCCAGGAGCAAAAATACCAAAACCATATCCATTAACAGCTGTTTGCCGTGGTTCATTGATTGTTATCCAGTGCTTCACCCTGTCTCCAAACTTCTCAAAACAAACTTCAGCATACAAGGCAAAATATTGCCTGTCATAAAAATAAAGTGTGACAAATAATCAAAATACAAAATCATCCAAATTGATTGATAAAACCATAAATTACAAAAATAAAGAGTGACAAATAGTGCTTGAAGGTGACATTTATTGACTGTATCGACTGGGCAGTAGAGATAGATGCATATTTGCTGTACTCACCATGTAGTAGAGAGATCATTATTTGGGTTAAAATAATCTGGCATCAAATTCTAACAGAAACTTCTCAGGTCATGAGAGCAATGATACTTCCCTATGTGTTCCCGGGAATTAGGTTTCTATCATCCAAATGATGAAGTAAACGATAATAGAATAGTCATACTAGTTTCTTGGGAAATTTAGATCATCTCCTACTGTATCAATCAATTATGTTCTGATGGAGAGCTTCATGCCAAATAAATGAAAAATAGTAATACAGAAGAGAAACTAGAAGTATTCTGTTTCAATTTCACTAAAATTCTAATATAGGGAACCTATCAATCAGCTTGTTTGGTAAAAAAAAAAAAACACTATTCTATCAGTTAAATGGGTCGTGTGATAATAATGTTGAACAAAAGTGATGGTAAATTGTAGTGATAATTCAAGGATTTGCATAAACAAATGGAAAGTTCATGCAACAAAGCAAGCAAAAAAGCATGATTTCCACTTAAGGACAATTTAACTTATCTGTAACATTATGATTTGATAACTTCCCTTAAGCACAGGAAATGCTACTGTAATCATATATACTATGACAGTCAA
Source organism: Alpinia galanga (assembly GCA_037177395.1). Lineage (NCBI taxonomy): Eukaryota > Viridiplantae > Streptophyta > Magnoliopsida > Zingiberales > Zingiberaceae > Alpinia > Alpinia galanga. The sequence continues at coordinate 3,852 of JBAMHZ010253488.1, read as the reverse complement.
AATACAGAGACAGCAGACGTTTTCAAAGTGCCAGTTATATGGTTCTGTTTGTTATAAAACAAGATGGTTGAAACAAGAGACACATATATAATAGCATCCACAATTAAATGCCAATAAACCTATCTACCACATGAACTTTTTATGTTCAGACATACACAATATTCTCTGACAGCCAACCCCCTATAGACTCATGCAGAAAATACGGAAGATCCCAATGATACAGTGTGGCATAAGGCTGTATACCTGCAATTCAAAGTTTTCAAAATTTAGAGCATAAAGTTGATGTTCTAAATTACTGTCTGAAGGTAGGTAATGACCTTTTTCTAGTAGAAAATCAATCAAACTGTTATAATAAGCAACTCCATCCTCACTGATCTTATTTCCTAATCCATCTGCCAGAATGGAAAAACTGTCAAAAAAAAAAGGTAATTCTTCAAACAAAAGCAGTAAATGTAATCTGGGTAAACAAAATATAGTCCGAAAAATTTAGTAAAAGAGATACCAAATAGCTCACTTCAAACATTATGGAAATGGTTTCAAAATCATTATCTTGTATGAAAGAAAAAGGATAGAACCTGAAAACCAAACACTCTTAATCTTCAAGTCATTGGTTAGCAAACCTGTTTTTCAATTAGATCCATTTTATGTTGTTGATATAACATTATTGAAGTAATTTTATCTCACTGAACACCATTTAGTACAATAACAATGTGGTTGTAATGCAAAACAAAGAGCTACAGATTGACTAATTGAACATCAGTTGATAGAAAAGAAATAGAAACATCCACCTTAATTAGATGGTTTCTTGTGCTTGTGATAAGCTTAAAAATTTTAGTAAAAGTTATATAATATTTATCAACAAGTTAAAAGTATGAGAGTTGCAGAAATGAGGATATTAAGATGGATGTGTGAACGTATAAGGATAAACAGAATAAGAAATGAAAATATTAGAGAGGAAGTCAGAGTTGCATCTATTGAAGGAAAACTCCGAAAGACACATTTAAGATGGTACAAACACATACTTAGATGGCTAATAAATGCTCCAATTAGGCGATGTAAAACTATAATAAATACACACATCAAATGTGGAAGAAGGAGACCAAAAAAGACTTAGGTAAACTTTTTTATGGCTCCTTAAAATAAATGTCTAAAAGCAATTGGTGAAAATTGATGACTAACCACCTTATATAATGTTAGCTCATTTAATCATTCAACTTTGGATCAACACTATTTTAGAAAATGTACCAGGAAATATTCGAGTCCAAGCTATAGAAAATCGATAAGCTCCAAACCCCATCGTAGACATAAGCTCCACATCCTCCTGCATACCAAAGAAAAAAAATGCAGGTTGTAACAAATGTTCCATCAAAAGAGAAAAAAGGGATCATTTATGCATAGTGAATCTTGAACATAAGCTATATGGTATTGGTTCCCTTTTTTATGAAGTATTATAGTTGAGTGTTTGACATGTTATGGTACATTGCTTTGATAATACTATGTTGCTGAACTCGACTCTGACTATTCATATGTAATCAATTTTATAAATCCTACACTTTGCTCAAATTAGAATTTGACCCATTAATATAGTTCCACACAATAACTAACAAACTAGTTACAAAAGAAATTTGCTCTTAAACTTTCCTCTTTAAATTTGTTCAGTTATACGAGAAGGGACCTCTGAGTTTTCTTTTCTTAAAGCAAAAAATGCTAGTGATAACATAAATATCCTTCTTTATTTATTGCACGATGAAATGCCTGGAGTAGGTCTATATGAAAAAATTGCAATAGTGAGAGAGGCAAAATTAATTGATTCATAATATTAAATAAAATAAGCAAATATAAAGAAGACAACTGCCAAGAACTAAAATGTTTCTCTTTGAGTTGAAGAAAGAGTTGGTTGGTTTCAAACTCCACATTCTTTAAATTAATTGTGCAAGCATGATAACCATGTGACACGATTCCCAAAATGAGGAACTGCATCAACATTCATTGTTCAAGAATGACATATGAAATTGAGTTCCAAACATATAGGTTCAGCATGAAAATACTTGACTGAAAATATGTGATATATTATGGCTATGCAACCTGAAGCATTAGAATAAATAAAATGATAAGATTCATTAGGTTGTCAAGATGAGAAGAAGTATATTTGACCTTGAAACGATGATATTGATCTACTGCAATGTCTCCATTACATCCATCCTTTATGTTCTCTGATGACACAAACATTAATAGCAGATAAATAGAGGTTGGAGGAAGTGAAGTTTGCAGAAAATTTTAGACCTGTACCCTTTTTCCCTGAAAAAAAATCCCAAATGCTGTCTCCTTTTCCGCCCTCTCTTCTTGCTCCTTCTACCTAATAAATTGAAACAAAAAGCTTCCTTATCAACCAAAAGAAATAATTTCTCAGTAGACTGTCAAGAAAATGAAAGTGCAAAAAGAATTTAATGTGTTACCTCTCATAAAGAAAACAATATAAAAAAAAATCTAGTACGTCCCATTTAAAAATTTAAGTAACTGCATCGAGAGATGATAATGAGGCTTCTATTGATCAAGTAATGTATAAAAAAAAATGTGAAACCGCCACATTAGCAGCCCCCACCGCTGCCCCTACATGTGGAGGAGGGTAAATCAGGATACCAAGTGGCCAACGCAGAAATGTGGAGTCATCGATAGCCTAACAGTGAACTCCAGAAATTGACTCCTTGCCTTTCAAGCCTTAACACGGCTGCGCTGGCCATCTAGATTAACCCTGGGGGCTGATCAAGTAATGTATCAAGAACTTTAAAATGGTAAACAGTCATATATGAAATACTGGTTGTCATGAAATCTGCAAATTGAGAAAATTCCAAAGATATCTAATATTCTAATGTGCACTATTTTAGACTGATAAAAAGATCTATCCTCTGAAAGCCAACTACTAAAATGGACAAGCTTTCCTCCAACTTCAAGCACAGTGACTAGCTTCACTGGTCAGTTACTTTCCTCACAGGGCCTAGTAGCAGGTAAAACTAGCTTTCTTAACGAGTTTCATATTCCCATTGCATAAGAACAACTGCGTTAGTCATTACCTAGGAAGACACTTTTGGCACTCAAGTAAGTACATCAAACCCGAAGAGAATAGGGAAAGAACGATGTGTCTCAAGGGAAAGAACAATGCATTATCTTTCATAATATTGAGCATTTCCACTTGTTAGGATAGGTCGATTGATACTCGACTAACTGATATGATGGGGCGAGACATGTCAATGGGTGTGGTTTGGTTGGAGAGGAGTTGGGACATGAAATGCTGCAGGCTATCGATAGTAGGTATAGTGTAGGATCAAGAATCACTCACAAAATATCCTCGTGGAAGGGACGGACGGGTGGCTAACACGGGTAATAAATTTATCCAAAGAGTAAGGCATTTGTCTTTTCACTGTGCAAATGCTCATTTGGATGTGAAATAGTTCTTGATCATCTTCTAACTGTGAAATTGACTGATAGAAGCATTTAAAGTGTAAGTAATCACCTTTTGCTTCAACAACCACTTACGGAACACAAGCAGGTACTGTGTAGGGTCAAGAGTCACTCACAGAACTCAAGAAGCACGTTTTTTGTGCAAAGAGAAAGAAAGAAATGAGACATGCAGAGTCACTTCACTAAGTCACTCAAACACTCATCACTTGCAAGAAAGCACCTCAGTCACACTAGAGTACATCACACTCATGCAGTTGCACTTGCAGCTTAACCTACATTTGCACCGACCACTATCTTCTTACAATCTCACTTGAGATTTTCAACACACAAACTTATAGCAGGCCAGGAACTTCATGTGATTTTAGATACAGAGTCTGAAAAATGGTAGAAAAA
>JBAMHZ010253380.1:0-13678 GCA_037177395.1 Alpinia galanga | reverse complement strand
AGTTAAATTACTATTCACCCCCTATAGCGACGCCAATGTCCTAACAAGTGGTATCATAACGAGGTCACTTTTTAGTTAACTAATTGTCGAGGGAGCAAAAGCTAGAGGATCCATTATGAGTAATGGAGTTTCAAGATGGATTTAAATACAACATCCAAATTCCACCCTCGTATGGGCTAGGTGGATTTGCTCAGCGGAAGGCTAGAACCAAGGTGTTTTTCAAATAAACATTGAAGAATGGTTCGCTTTAACAGAGGGGTTCATAGCTCCAAGGGACAAGAAGGGAAGACCTCTCGAAAGAAGCAAGTGGAATGAGGAATAAGTCTAAAGATCTAACGCAAATGACAAGGTAACCAAAATTTTAGTTAATCTATTACCTAAAAACATTTTGTGTAAACTAGGAAAATATCAAGATGCCAAGGACTTATGGAGCAAGCTTACCAAGCTCCATAAAGAACCCTCTTTGGTACAAGATGATGATGAGTTCGAGGGAAAAGATTCATCATCTCAAGACCCTGAAGATTTGGAAGTTGAGATGTGCTCAACATTCAAGCTAGAAGAGGTGATAGAAGCCTCTACCTCAAAGGTTAAGGAAGAGGATAAACAATTGACATCGGAGCAAGAGGAGCTATCAACATCCGGGCCGATGAAGGACCATCCCATGTTTCCTATACAACCAAGGAATGTAACTCAAGCTTAATTCACAATAATAAAAATCATATCATATGCTATGAGTGTAGGGGAAAAGGACATTATAAGAGTAAGTGTTCAAAAAGAATCAAGAAGAAGATTTTAGTAGCACCAAAGGTGAAGGAAAACCCAAAAGAGTCTAAAATCCTAATACACAAAGGAAAGGAGCACATAGTATGCTTCTCATGAAACCAAAAGAGACACTACCAGAATCAATGTCTAAAGGGGAGGCACCCTAGAAAGGACATGATAGGAAGCTTAAGTGTAGGGGGAGCTTCTAAGGTAAAACCTAAGGGATCACCATTTTATAATACAATTTCAATATTTTATTATAAAAAGTATGTTAAGCTTAAGTTTTATCATTTAGGTGCATAATATCATGAAAATAAACCTAAGGATAATATTAGGTCCATTACCTCAAGAACTACACCACCTAAGGAGAACCTTAGAACAATTAAAGGTAGACCTATTTTACATAAGGATAGAAAGAATAATGAAAATCTAAGCAATAACCCTAAGAAAAATAGACATAAGCTTAGGAAGAAAAAGGATGTCCAAAGAAATGATGGACAATCAAAAATTGAGAAATTAGAAGAAAAAAAATCAAGTATTAAGGTCAAGAATTCACAAAAATGGAAAAAGACTCTTAGAAAGATGAAAAATATATTTAAAGGGTCAAATGGATATAATCTAGGGCTTGAAAGGCAAGAATCATCTAAGGATAAAAAAGGGTTGGGATACAAATCTAAGTCCAAAAAGAGCATGCCCTCTTATCATAGTGTTCCATATAACTATGAAACTAATTCTAGGTCTAGGAATTTCATGGCTATAAGGGAAGCTATCCCTAGAGTTAACATTGATGAGACTATAATGACTAAGGCTTCCAAGAAGCCTAAGAGAGTCATGAGGAAGGTATCAAAGGAGGTTATCCCTAGAGTGTAATTCTTTCACACTAAAAGGGTATAGAGTGTGTCAACTTAGAGTGGAAAGGTAGTTAACCTAGTCATAGTAAAGTTGACATTTTATGACATTTTCAATGTACAGTGATACTTTGAAAATGAACTTAGAACATGATCTTAATAGAATTTTAGCATGTATCAATGGAAATAAAAGTTTGAAAGTTGATCATGATTGACATATTAGGTTAAAGTCAATGATGTGATAAGTTTAGAATTTTAGCACACTCGAGAGAGTTAATCCATCATTATATCAAATTGAGTATGATATAATTGTAGATAATGACGATTAGATTAAAGACTTAGGTACCTTTATACCTCATTATTTTATATACTTGTCATGCTTTATATGTCATACTCTATGTCATGACATTATGTATCGCATGATTATTTAGAACATGTCATTTGATACATATGTCAATTTTTGGCTTGCCATGACATCATAAATCATTTATGAATGATAGATTTTCTTTTGAAATCTATGCAATTCATTTATGCTATAATCATATTCATGCATTAATTTATTTAATTGTAATTAAGAAAAATTTGTATTATTTGATATCTTAAGTAGGATGATCAAATTAGAAATGCTTAGATAGGAATGCTTGATCTCTTAGTCTAGGAAAGAACAAATTCACATCTCACAAAAATGATAGGATGCCTTGTGTATATATATTGAAATATGTTTGACACAAGTGAGATATTAGGAAGATGAGTCAAGTTCAAGATGCTTATATAATGCATCAAAATAAACTCAAATTCATCAAATCATATGGATAAACCATGAGGAAAGATAATGTATAAGTCATGTACATTTGACCCATTGATCATGATTAAAAATAAGGTTTAAAAATATTTTCAAAATCATTTTAGAAAACCTTGGTGAAGTCCATCTTTTGATAAGATTCATTATTGATGATATTGATATAAAATTGGGTTGAAATATTGAAGTTTTCAATGATTTTCAACTTTGCATCATTTTTTTTAAATAATGAATATTTTCATAGAAATTTTTTTTCTCCCATAATATTTATCAAAAGTAATATCTATATAAAGTTTCAAGATTTTTCAAAAATTATAGAATTACTTATCATTTTTAAAATTTGCCTAAAAAAATAAAATTTAAAAAGTAGGATACTAGTCGACTAGTAGCCAGTTGAGTCAACTGTTAACATTGTTTTTGGCTAAATAGGTCTAGTTTAGCCATTTAACATCAACCATGGGTAATTTAACTACTTTTAACCCTCTGATATGCTTTGACAAACATTGAAAGAGTAAGATTTCTGGTGAAAATAAATAGGAGAGTTAATTAGGGTGAGAATCAAACTTTTAAAAGGATGTTAAAGTTCCTTGTTGAACTTTTGCTCTTGTGTTTGGAGTTTAGATTTTCTATAGGATTAGGATCTTTCTAAAGCCATTGTTAGTGTAATGGTGAAAGGGGATCAAGCTTTTAGGGGGAGGTTATCCATCAAGGCATGATAGATCATTTGTGCAAAGGGTGAGAATGAAGAGTTAATAGAGAATAAAGTATGAAGGTTTATGAGAAATTTTTTGGTGTATGTCAAATGGAGAGAATGAAGGGTTTAAGTTAGGAAACATTCATTATGCTTTGGCATAGAAAAAGATAAGTTGGGCTTATGAGTTAGCTTAACTTAAAGACATTGTCAAACATTAAAAAAAAAAAGAAGATATTATTGGTACAATCGACCTTAGGTCAAGGTTGACCAAGCTCGAGTTAGGCTCGAGTTGAGTTTTGATATTTGATAATATGACTATCGGTTGGTGATGAGTGAAGATGGTATGAGACATCGAAGGTCGTGTGATGAAGAAGGTGATTGTTGGTGTAGTCATTATTGGGTCTGGTAGATTATGATGCATGTAAAGTCAAGGTTGAATGAGACGTCAAGTAGGTTAAGATTGGACGTTAAGTAGGTTAAGATTGACTGGATACTTAACAAGTGAGAAATTCAAGTGGATCGGGAAGAATTGGACACTTGGTGGTCGAAAGTTCAATAGGTATTGGCAAGTGTGAAGATCAAATGAGTCACGGTTGATCAGACACTTGGCATAAGAGGGAAGTCTTGGTAGGTCAAGGTGATTGGGTGCTAGGTAGACGAAGTCCTAGTAGGTCAGGTGACTAGATGCTAGGCAGACAAAGTCTTGACAGGTTAAGGTGACCGGATGCTAGGCAGATAAAGTCTTGACAGTTCAAGGTGACCGGATAAGAGATAGAAGAAGTCTTGACAGGTCAGATGACCCGATGCTAGGTAGATAAAGTCCTAGTAGATTAAGTTGATCGGATGCTTGGTAAGTGATATCCCGGTTGGTTAGGATGATCGAATGCTAGGAAAGCGAAGTCTCGGTAGGCCAGGGTGATCAGATGCTAGGTAAGAGAGGTTTCAACAGGTTAAGGGTGATCGAATGCTTGATAAAAAAGGTTCTGGTAGGCTAAGGTTAAACGTAAGTTAGTTTGAAAGTAGGCTGAGACTGAAGTCGACTGGTAGCATTTACCAGTCAATTGGTGACACTGTTTGAGCAAGTGTTGAGTTTAGAATTTAACTGCCAACTCGATTGGTTAAGGCCAGTCGACTGATGATGTTGATCAGTCGACTGGTGTCGCTGTAGCTGGGCATAGAATGGTGGCCAATCGCCTGATTGTGTTGATTAGTCGACTGGTGTGACTGTAACAAGACACAAAAGGGCTGATAATCGACTGATGGGGTTGATCAGTCGACTGGTTTTAGTATGGCCGTACATAGAAGGATTAACAGTCGACTACTAGTCAAGGGCAGTCGACTGATATTACTGTAGCCGAGCACAGAAAGGTTAGTAGTCGACTGCTAGTAAAGAGGACAGTCGACTGGTGTACTATAATCTGACGTAGATTACACTGTTGGAGTGTTAGCTAAAGCAACGGTCGAAGAATAGTCGACTGATGGGTAAGGTTAGTCGACTAGTAGGTAAAAATCAGCTCGATAGTGATCCTGTAAAAGAGGGTTTTGTGGTGATTTGAAGATGCCGATTCTTGGAGACTTTGAAGGGGATTTGCTGCTGTATTTCAAACCTTTTAAGGCATTCCAACACAACCAAATTACAAGCAAATAAGAATTCAATCATGTAAAGTGTTTTGATTTTTGTTCTTTCGTTTCCATTATATATGTATATTTGGTTGTATTTCTTATAAAAGAATAGGTTTTAAGAGGTTTATCCGTCTCCGGATGGTTTTTGAGAAGAAAAAAGGATAGTAGAACTATCGCTAGAAGCTAGACCGTGGAATAAGAATCGAGAGTTCCAAACCACGTAAAATCGAGGCGTTATGCTTATTGTGTCTTGTCCTTTGTTTATATTTTATTTCCACTGCATTAACGTTTTATAGACGAGCACACGAATGAAATCGATGATTTTCAAATGCTATTCACCCCCTTTTAGCAATGCGTCCTTACACTTAAGTTATCCTTATAATTGCACTTGATGCTGGGATTGGTAACTCACATGCACAAAAATCCTAGATCCTCTGCATGCAAGGGCTATTTATGGAGATATGTCTCTTAAGATGGAATTTAGTTCATTATCATCGGTGCTTGCCCCAACGATTTGGAGTTAGTTATAGTTATATGAATTTAATACTCCATTAAATTATGCAAGTCAATATCAGTAGCATTATTCAAATTAATCAAATCAATTTTTATTACATTGATCATTATTTTGTTTGATCTCTAGTCTAATAGATTTTAACTATAAAATATATTGGGCATTTTTGAGCATATTTATACAATTAGAATTTATTTTCTCTCATTTTATTATCCGTTGATGCTACATCTAATTTGCTCTTATCTAATTACTCTCAAATATTAGTATGATCTTTTATTTTATCCTTTTTAATAACTCCACATGTCTACCTTAGCATTATGCTATATTCACTTCTTGTACGTTATGTTTCCTAATAGCCCAATACTAGAGAGAAAGGATGCATGGTGATATTGCCAATTTCATACACTCTCATTAGAACTATTAGAACTTGGTTAGTAAGGGTTGAAAACTGATAAACTCCTTTAGTTTAGGCTTAGATGGATGGTCATGTCAACACTACCATTGGTAAGGGGTAATGTTATAGTTGTAAGGGTGTTGGAGGAGATTCATTTGTATAGCTATTAGATTCCATCATATTCATGATGGCCACTGATCACCACCTACATCGACAAATTCAAAAAAATACAATGATTATGATAGGAGATTGCTCAGTTAATGTTCTCATAAGAATGCTAATGGACAATAAGGAAAACTATGGAATGTAAAGTACTTTGTTTAATAATAATGAGGAGGTATGTAAAGAAGTGTCTTTGAACACAAATATTAATGATGGAGATAGATGGTAGGGTTGAAAGATGATGAGTAGAAGACATATTGCTATTACATTACATGTTGTAAGCAATGATGCACCTGAATCTAGCATCCACATAGATTTTACTAGAAAAAAAGTACCTAAAAAGGAGATAGCATAAGCAAACTTTGACAAATTGGTGGCATTGTAGAGTAACGTTTGAAACTTCTCATATTGAGTTGTATTAATAGTTTTTTGTCATCAGTGTTGAGCAAAGCTAGAGAAAATAAGGTGGTGCTAGATATTCTCTGTGTATCCTCAGCGATGAGATGGATGTTTGGTGCAGCCATAGTGAACATATGGAGGATATAAGTTATTATTGTCCTCGCCCAACAGCATGAGTCGCCGTTTCAAATAGAGATGGGGTGACAACATTTGCAAGTTTAGGGGTGTCACATAATGCTGAAATCAAGGCATAGAGATGGTATTGTAACATTTTCAAGTAGTTGAGTTAATTAACACCATTTGAACCATCAAAGTCATATAAATTAAGCTAATTGAAAAATTTCTAACCGGAGCATAAGAATATAGGAACCATGGTTTCTCGGTATAGCCATTTTAAAAATAAATATAAATACATTGCGTCCACTAGGATTTGAACCTATCCTAAAGGTTTAGAAGATACTTGTCTTATCCATTAGACAATGGACACTTTTCATTCCTTCTTTTTTTTTTGTATTCTTAGTTCATATAAATTGTATTCTTAGTTCATGTAAAAGAGATTACTGGGAAAATCATTTATAAATTTGATAAGCCAATGATTTTTTCCCCTTGTTTCAAAATATGGTTAACCAACATGTTAACTAATCAATTGCGAAAATTGGATCGAATTTTGCATTTTTTCTTCTGCATTACCTCGATGTGACATGGGCGTGAAAGAGGTTCAAACATCAGCTTTCTTATTAAAAGGGCTAAAATGAATTACTTATTTTGGCTTTTTGACCCCATATTATAGGATGGATCTCGAAAGATATAAAAGATTTCTGTTTGATCAATCGGAAACTTCTGGCCCAACCTCTCAGCCTCATCCACAAGCAGGTCATCTTTGTGACTTTGGCTGATGTGGTAGTTCTCTAGTCAACTGGATCCTTTTCTAGTTGCCCGATCCTCAGTCAATTCGGATTTCTAAGCTAGATTACATTGCACATGGCTTTTAGGTTGACCGTACACCTTGTTCGGTAGTGTAACCTCTGCGAATAACCTGTTCAAAGAGATATGGATAAAATATTGGACATCGGTCGACTGGATATTTTTTCCGGTTGACTGGAACTGATATATTAAATTTGTCGCATGCTTTGCTCAGTTATCAGTGAAGCATTCATCTGCTGGACAACTTTCTCTTTTAAATTTAAAATATCTTTCCTTGATATTATGGCCGATAGTCCATTCATAGGAGCATAGATGTCAAATAGCATTCCATATTTCTTAAAAATTAGAATCACATATCACAAACGAAGCTGAAGTTGGTTCCATACTATTTACAAGCCATGTAAAGATAGTAAAGTGCAAATTTTGCCATGTTGACTAAGCTGCATCCTTCTCATCCTGAGGATGTGAGATGGCTATCCTTTCTAAGAGAGCAGCCAAGATAGGGGAAAGAGTGCTGTTGATGGGAAAAAAAATGAGAGGTGTGGTTGCGGTTCCTGTTGAGAAGCACGAGGGAGTTGTTGTTGTGGGGGAAGGGTGCCAAATTCTTTGTAATGGGGGAAACCTCAAGGGAGACTGCTCTATGATAAGAGGAGGAGGAGAGAGCCTTGTAAGGAAATTTCATGTGCATGAGTGAATGAAGGGAGAGCCATGCTTGGAAGGATTTGCACAGGTACACAAAGGGACATACTCTTACGTGTTTGTGCAAAAGGGGTTTGCTGTGGTTATGCACAGTGAAAAGGAGAGCCTGGGAGAGATTTTGTGCAAGTATGCGGTGTCTATTCTAAAAGTAACTTGACAATCTGCATGCATACAGATGCCATATGCAAATTACTAAAGCACATATTAGAACTGCTGATCTATATACCATGTCTATAGATATGTAGAGAGATCAAAATTCATATATTCCAAAATGCACCACTTTTTTTCTACCAATTTATTCTATCTAGAGGATACAAACATCTTCATTAGTCAAAAGTTGGTAACATGAGCATCATAAAATTCATATCCCCCACCTTTTTCTCAGCAATTTCATCACTATTCTTTCCAGGAATTTTCTTCACTTGAACTTTGATATCCAAGTCATTTTCCAATTGAGAATCTCATATTGAACATTTGCTCAGATCCTGCAAACCTGTCACAGACTCCCATATTTAATCATCTTCATGATGCAAGCTTTCAATGGGTAATCTTTGCTGCACTGCAGGAAATCTGGAGCCGCCCACAAATTATTTCCTTTTTATGCTCAATTCAAAATCACCCCAATTAATGATTAAGTCATTGAATTGTTTAACTTGATTCCTAGCACCCTAGTTATTTTGCATGCCTCTTGATGACATTGCATTTACTTGGTACCTTTATGTGAGAATGAAGGGTCTCATCTAATTTGAAGCATGCTACATTATTTCTTTCAACTATCTTTGACTTGTATTGCATAAGCTTTCTTCCCTGCTATTCACTTCCAGTTGGAGTAAAGATAAAATATATGAAATTTAAATTTAGTAATGTTAGATGTAACGAGAAGATTGTTAAGTTAAGATATATCGAATTATTTACAACTGAAAGTTTTAAATATTTAAGATCATTTTTGCAAAAGAATAGAGGAATTGAGAGAGATATTTTACATAAAATACAAGTAGGATGGTTGAAATGAAGGCGAGCGACGGAGTTTTATGTGATTGTAAAGTACCTCTAAAACTTAAAAGGAAGTTTTACAAAATGACAATTAGACCTACTATATTATATTGAGTTTAATGTTGGACTACGATTCAAGCACATGAACAGGAAATAAAAGTTGCCAATATAAAAATGTTAAAATGAATGTGTGAACATACGAGAATGGATAAAATAAGAAATAAGATCATTAGAGAGAAAGTTAAAATTATATCTATTAAAAAAAATCCGAGAGATACGTTTAATATGATACAAACATGTACTAAGATGACCAATAAATGTTCCAATTATGCGATGTGAAATTATGACAAACAAACATATCAAACGTGAAAGAGAAAGAAGATCAAAAAAGACTTAACAACAAAAAGGGATAGCCCAGGGCATGAAGCTTCCTAACAAACACACATATCAAACGTGAAAGAGGAAGAAGATTAAAAAAAAACTTAATTAACAATAAAAAGGGACAACCCAGTGCATGAAGCTCCCATTATGCAGGGTACTGGAGAAGGATCTATTGTACGTAGCTTTATCCCTGCTTTTTTTTTTTTTTTTTCCAAGAGACTGTTTTTAAGATTTGAACTCATACTCTCTGGATCACAAAGTAACAACTTTACAGTTACGCCAAGGCTCCCCTTCATCTTAATTAACAACAATAAAATAAAATTTATTTAAATATAGATGATGATATAGTAGAAGGTAACATAGAAGGATTCATACAGTCGATTACATTTAATAGAACAAGACTTGATTGTTGTTGTTGTTGAATTTTTTAAAAGATACAATAAACAACGAACTTTGTGCACTCAAAGAATGACAAAGAATAAGTGACTAACTATGTTCTTCAATCCCTCATGAAACTCAACAGCATCCGACATTTCCAAGAGGCACTGTGAACAAAGGCATTGTCATCTGCAATCCTTTCGAATCCATTCTGCTACAGTCTAGATCGAGTTCCATGTGCAACTGCCTAGAACTTCCTTCTCCGTTCTGCCCAAGCGTTTTGCTGCCAACTGATCGCTTGCCTGACTGCATCGGCTTTTTTGTCATCCAGCTGTCGGAGCTCCCCTGGAGCGAAGGGTGGAGGTAATTTACATGGCTCTGAAATAGCTGTTAATTTCTCCATCGACTCCAACATGAATTTCTTGGCATTGTCATGTGCAGGGCAGGCCATGGATTCCAAGCATATCTCGGTGGCATTTTCTGGTACCGTAGGCTTGTATCTTAAAAGTTTGGCATATTCAGTCAGCACATGCAACATGTAATCGTAAACATAATCCATCTTCAACTCTTCTTCGAAGAATTTGAAACTTGCTTTTCCCATAGCTTGTGCCTGTTAATGCCAATGGCAATTTAGGAACTCACACTGGCATGTTATTTGTTATATTGATTTGTGTACCAGACATTGTATTTTACTCATACCTCCTTGTGGTGCTTATTTCCCCAGTCAACTGCAAATTTGATAGCTCTACACTTATCGTTCGCCGGTATAGGCCAGTAGTGATACCCTGGCATGAGACCTCTTTGGAAAAACTCATACCAAGGTGTGTCGATAAACAATGTGGGTGAATCGCATGCCATCACATATTTCTGGCTCACTGACCATGCAAGACCATCTACATAGATTCTGTATCTGCCCACCATAATGGTTCCCAGGTAAGATGTTTGGTTTTTGAGATTGCATATTCTTAAGAAATCAGAAGCAATTTACCTATAGTTGCATTGTTTAGCCAAGTTTGAGCTCTGGTACCCTTGCTTTTCCTCACGACTCCAATCCTTAGAAGGTAGAAACATTGTTTTCAGAGATGAAAGTGAGACAAGAATCACATAATATGAAAATTCAATCTATCATAAGCATATTTTTCAATGCATGCCTGCTGAACCAAATATCGGTTTCTTTCTAGTATATGGGATTTCTAGTAGAAGCACCAGAAATCCTTAATCTATTCAAAGAGCTAAAATAGAATGGCAAACATTTTCTTCCAATTTAACACACATATTACTGGAGTGCAGATCAAAGATATTGTAGTAGGGAAAGTGCATGCAAAAACTTATAGTTATACTAATCAAACTCAAATCTGAAATTGAGAAAATTCAAGCCGTACCTGAGTATAGATCCGAGCATTCCAGTCCCGTTCACTGGTGACATTGCACTGCAGAAGCTCCTGCCTATTGGCACCCATAGTTGGATTACCCTTCCAAAAGGCATATGGCTTTCTATCTACCCACTTCATCTCTTCATTCGCTTGCTTCATCTCCTCCATTAAAGGTGCCCATGGTTTTATATTAGTATCAGGCCTTCCAAAATTGTCATAATCAGTTAGGCGTAAAACAGCTAAAAAAAGACTGAACAATAACTGGCAGAGCAACACAACTACCAAGGGGAATCGAGTCATTACCAACCCCAGAAGGACCAGTCAGGGAAGAGAATATCCGATGTCTGATCATCCTTGCAATAATGAAAGACTGGTGGCAGAGTTGAAGGGCTATACTGAGCAGACTTGACAGACGGGTGGTCCACACAATTGAACATGAGATCCAGATCAGGTACACGGCCAGGATATCTGTTAATGAGCTGGATGATACCCCAGAGGGTGAACACGTTCCTTGTCATTGAATGTCCAAAGTATTCCTCAACATAAACTCGGCCGTCAAGCACCACCAAACGGAAGGTTGCTAAACTCTTAGCACTTTCAACTAATTCCTTTGTTATTCCATCAGATTTCCAAGGGCGCAAGTCCTCGTGAATCCACCGAAAGTATTCAGGACAAGTAGGAGGTTCTTGGGGAGTTTTGAGGGAGAGAGTAGAAGCTAGATTAGAAGATCTTTGGCAGACGGGTGCTGCTTGGTTTGGACAACTCAATTTAATGGGGACTGCTTGTGCTTTGGAAGGATTTGATTCTACTTCAGATGATTGTGCAGCAGTAAAAGGATTTGATTCTACTTCAGACAGCTCTGTAACAGTAGTAGTAGCAGTAGGAACTGATTGTGCTTCAGATGGCTGTGTTGTTACCGAAGGACTTGATTGTACTTCAGAGGGTTTTGTAATAGTAGTAGTTGGAACAGGTTGTGCTTTAGAGCTCCGTCCTGTAAGAGAATGTGAATCAACTTCTCCTTCGCTCCAACTGAAACTCTGCAAAGTAGATGTCCAAACGTCAGAAGAAAATTTAATATATTTATATACCAATATGTCTTGATTTACAGACATAACAATAGAAAGGCAGTGCAAAACCGTGGTAATAGATGCGTACAAATACATTGGCACACCTCAAAAACCTTTTAAAAAGTAAAGATATACTAATGTGGTCCTAGTGAGGTCGATCTATGAAAACAGGATATGTTTAGCTGCAATACCATTCACTGAGAAGTCAGCTAGAATTTTTCATTTATATGGCACACTATGATTGTTTTCATTCACTGGATTTTGTTGGAGTTTATCTTCCTTCCTTACTTAAGGGGTGAACCAAGAAATACAAAAGCAGGTTGCTTCTGCTGTAATGACTGCAAATCACTGTGAAGTAATATGCATATGTGATAAATATGAGGAAAAATATCGATGAAATACAGGCATTAATTCGCAGGTCAAAAGGGAAAAGGTTAGGCAGGATGTCCATATTCGTATGAAGCAGTCTTCTTTTGCAGTTGATGGTTAAATGGATTCCATAAATGTGATGAGACTATGAGAAGTGAAAGCAAGGTGATCAAGTTGTTTGTTTTGCCTAACAATAAAATGTGCAGTTGAATTGGCATGCAGAGCCACACATAAATGAAGTAAAATATGTTACAATGTACAGCAACAACGAGAGTTTCAAGATCTAACTACAATTGAATAAATAAGGATCCACTCGGTTATCCTTTATCAAATATGCGACCTGGAATTTCTCTAAACACTGTCTTCAATTCTATTTAACCTATTCTGATCATGTAAACTCACTCTCGTTAAGAAATTTGAAGCTTGATTAATGGAACTGCAAATTAGCTTACAATAGGAAAGCGTTTAGGGTTCGTAACATTCATGCCACCGAAGGATAAAAAAAAGGGGTTTTTTTTTTGCGCTACACAGAACAAATTACAACAGAAACAAGTAATCCGCGAGGGTAACTCCAGAAAACAAAAGCAGCAGATCGAGATCCAAGGGAGGGAGACTCACCGTGCCGCTGGAGTAGAAGAAGACGAGCACAAATAGGGCAACCAAGACGGCAACGATCATCCTGATGGGGGAACGCTTCGATCCGGAGCTGCTTATCTTCCCCTTAGTCTCAGACGAAGAAGTGTTTCTCTCCTCGGGCCCGTCCCACAACCGCCCGAGCCTCGCCCTCATCGCCATTTTCCGCCCGCGATCGCGTCGGACTCTAGCAGCAGCTAAAGCAGAAGAAGAACAAGAAAGGCGCGGCTTTGCAGCATCCGGGAGGAGCAATCGATTGCGGAAGCTGATCTCCAATTCGTAATCGAGAGAGAGAAGGGGGAGGAAGTAGGCTTTGTAGCAGCCGCGAGTGATCGAAGTCAACGTCTGACCTTCCAACTAGATTGCCATGTTCTTCTCTAAGACCGTAGATTTTAATTTAAAAAAAAAAAATCCTTTTTTTAAACAACTTTGGATACTCAAAAATCTAATTTGAGTTGAAGTTTTCACGTTCTAAATTACATTCAATTTTCCCTTATTCTTGCTAAGTTTTCTTAAACACTACATACACATAGGACTATTATTCTATACAATTCTTATATAAGTATTCATGAACATTTTCATTATTCACCGTCTGATTGAGTGAATATTATAGTTTAATTCTTGAACCATAGGGGATCAGATTGTGGATGATGAAGACGCTCACAAATA
>JBAMHZ010252952.1:0-13685 GCA_037177395.1 Alpinia galanga | reverse complement strand
AAAGTTGAATTATACGATAAAAATATAAATTTTTATACTCATTTGACTTGCTTAAACTATCTAAGTTAAGTTGGTCACCTAAATTTTCATTAAAAAGTTTATGAAAATATCTCTTCTACGGCTCTTTTATTTCTCTATCATTTATTAGTATCCTATTGTATTCACCTTTAATAAATCTTATTTGGATAAAATTTTTTTGTCTCTCTTTCACTTTAGCTATTATATAAATATTTCTTTTCCTTTCTTTTATATCTAATTTTTGATATAACTGTTCAAAAGTTTCATGCTTAGCTTCATTCACTACTTTTGTAGCTTCTTTCTTGGCTATTATATATATATTTTTAAAGTTTTTTCTTGTTTTTACAAATATATAATTCCATGCTTTACGCTTTTTTTTTTTAATTTCTTTTGTACCTTCTTATTCCACCACTAAAATTTTTTGGCGGTGCATGTCTTTTTGACTCATCGAGTACTAATTTCAATTTTGATACCATCTTATCCCATGTCGTATTAGAGTCATCGTATATTTCACCTAATACTTATATTTCTACCTTCTCCTTAACTATGTTTTGTTTTTCATCCTTTAATTTTCACTATTTAATTTTAGGAGTCATTTATATTTTTTTTCTATTAATACTATGTTTGAGGCATATATCTAATACTATTAATATATGTTTTCTACAGAGATGACCCTGCAATCTTTATAAATCTTTTTATCTTTCTTTTTAACCATAAGAAAATTAATTTGCAATTTATTATTTCCACTTTTGAACGTAATCAAGTGTTTTTCTCTTTTTTTTTTTAAAATATATTAGTTAGTATAAGGTCATATGCTATCACAAAATCCAATATAGTTTTATCTTTTTTATTTTTTGTTCCAAATTCATAACCTCATGCACCTTCTCATATTTCTTATTTTTCACTTTAATATGCCCATTTAGATCGCCTCCTATTAAAATCATTTTATTTAGCGGAATATTTTGTAATATTTCATCTAGGTCGTTTAAAATCTTGATTTTGTATTCCTATCTAATTCTGCTTGAGGTGCATATGCGTTAATTGCGTTCATAGTTTCTTTCTCTACTATTATCATGAGAGCTATAATTTTATCTCCCTTTCTAACTACTCTTACTTCATCCTTTAATGAACTATCTACAACAATACCCACTCAATTTCTTATTTTATTCTTTCTTATGTATCATAACTTAAAATGCGAGTTCTCTATCATCTTTGCCTTCTTGTTTACCTATTTTGTCTCTTGTATACATAAAATATTAATTCTTCTCCTAATTATCGTATCTACTATCTTTATTGCTTTACCAGTGAGGGTTCATATATTTCATATTTCAAATATTAGATTAGTAGTTTTCCTATCATGTTTGTTCTTACTCAATCTATGATGTGAGAATTCTTGCCTGTTTAACACTATACTCAAGTTCTCATGGAGATGTTGTGGTCATTGTTGATACGTTACAGTTGAACCTTGTAACGGGAATTCTTGCCTATTTATCACTGCACCCGAGTTTGAAAATATAGTGGTCTTTGCTGAGACGTTATAGTCAAACCTGCAACACGTTCTTTCTAGGGAATAATTTAGCATTAGCACAATAGTTTAATGGATCAATGCATTGAACATTTATTTTAGTTTAATGCTGGCTGACAACCTAATGTAAGCTTCCTCCTTTATTCGGGCTTGGGACCAGTTATGTGACAGAGTCATGGGCGGAGTTTACAATCATCTAATCTATTTTTCTCAAACTTGCAACTAATAGAGAAACAGTGTTTTAGGTTAAAACATGAGAAAACAGTTTCAATAATTTACATTGAGAGGGGAGAAATGCTAGAAAGAGAAGTTTACAATCATCTAAGTTGGAGAGGAGAGATGTTGAAAATAATATAAAATGAATAATTTAATTGAAGTTGCTACGAACAAAACTTTCATGGTTTGATATTCACTAGTACTTCAATATGAGACAAATACAAAGGAGAAAAATTTGAAAATTGTGAAATTTTTTAAAGATCTCTTTTACCATCTTTTTGAACTTTGTAATCTTTCTTTTTGTTTAATTAACTTACTTTTCTAATCGTTTCTTCTTAAGTTTGTTTTCCCCTGTTTGTTTTTTTACATTATCCTTTGACCCTTAACTCCTGTATAATGAAACTGTTGGGCCAGATCTAGGGTTTGCCCCTTACTAATGGGTTGATAGCTAGGAGCTGATTGATCGGCTATCATTGTGGCAAAGAGAGAATGTTGAAATCTATAACGTTCCGTGTGTGGCAGACGAGGACCTGAGAGTTTGTCTCATCAATGAAGTTTGTCCTCTACTCATGTGATTAGGAGGAACATGAGACTCATATGATTAGGAGGCATGCAAGCCTAAAACACTAGAACACTACACAAATCAGTGAAGACGAGAAGACCTTCACCTTAAAGTACAACCCACTTATAATAACACGACGTAAAGTGTGTCCAAAAGGTAGGAGATCAACTAAAAAAAAGGACAGTTGGGTGCACAAAGCTTTCATCATGCGGAGTCCTGAAAAAGGATCTATTGTACGCAATCTTACTTTACTTTGTAAGAGATTATAACTTCAAATATTTTAAATATTAAGGAAGTTGAATTAAAATTTTTAGAAAAATAAGTTACAAAAATATAACAAGCACCTCAACTAATAAACATCAGTCAAAATTTATCATTGCCTGGTTTAATATTTTAGTCCGTTGTATGGATGACACTAAAGAGATTAGCTATATAGATTGGTATTGGGTTTCAGAATTTTAATGGAAGGGTAAAATTTTGATTGGTATGGACCCAGAGGTCATGGATTCAAATCCTGGAAACAACTTTTTGCAAAAAAAGCAGGATAAGGCTGCGTACAATGGATCCTTCCCCGGGACCCCGCATAGCGGGAGCTTCGTGCGTCGGGCTGCCCTTTTTTTCTTTATATAAGATAATGTCCAAATCGTAGCATTCTAGATGGAAAGCAAATATTGAGCTTAACCATATAGTTGTCTTATCTTTTTCTTCTTCACTTTCCTTTTTCCATCTCCAATTTATTTCTAACATCGTACATTGAAATGTTAGCATGATACTAAAATAATATTAGTCCAGTTAAAGATGGAAACATCGGTACCACTAGCTCAAGATTTTGAACTCAAGTCCTTAACATGGCACATTGGCACGAAAGCATTGCAACATAACAAGCAATGATAGAGTAAAATATCCATACAAGAAATGGAAATAAAGAAAGAAAGACCTTTCTTTGACAAGCCTAGTCACAATTGTGGGTAACAACAAAAGATGAGAAATTCGTGAAATGAGTCTTATTTAATGAACATTTGGAGGATCCCTTGTACATCACTTAATTGTATAACTGCATTAAAAAATTAATGTTTTGGATCATGACCGATGAATCATTCAAAGTTTCCTGCATCGAACATCACACCAAAAAGAGCAACTCTAGAAAATATGAGCAACATTTGTAGTTAAAGATCCATAAACATAAGCGCTGCAACATGCTGTTAGAGCATGAGTGAGGAGTTCCTCAAGGCATAACAACCAAAAGAAGATGCTAAACTTTGGGCATCTTACATTTTCCAATTTTGAAACAATCTGTAACAGCATGCCTACGATAGAGATTGAAAGGTTGTAACATGATAAAAAGCATGGGATGAAAGTATCATGGCGTAAGAGTGAGTCATGACTTTCCATATAAGACTTCAATAGATGTCATAATTTCCTCACTCAAGGCTCAATGTTTTCGTTAACATCAAAATTCAACTCATAGCTTAGAGTAATTCTTAGTAGTAATATATATGGTCTAATGGTTGATCTTCCATCTTGACAACTCAATCCTTTCCAAAGACCTAACCAACTGGTAGAAGGTTTGCTCTCATTGATTATGACTTATAGATCCAAGGGTCTAAAATGACTATTTCTAAAATTTCTTACTTGTAATTATTAGAAATATCGAGTGTCCACCAGGAGTGTCAGTGCTCGAGTGTTGAAAGCCTTCTCAAATACAAAGGGGTACGTGAAGAGTCCAAGTGCCAAAGGTGAAACACACATAGTGAACTCTGGTAGAACCATTGGCATCACTTGTATGAACACATTTGTTCAACTCTCAATCATATTGAACACCATCAGGTAAGAGAATTTTCTTTAAAGATGTAATGGTAGCATGGTTGAGGTCCTCCTAATTCATACCTGCGAACGTCAACATTGACCTTCTTAAGATTACACATTAGACTTGTGAAATAGGATCTCAGCCTTTACCTATTTGCACTAGAAACTAACTAATCGTTTTGTCATTATTTTTATCTCAATATGAGAATAAGGAAAGAATTTAAGTATTTTAATTTTGGAAAACTACTATATTCAAAGAGAATGGAAAATTTAGTTCACCTTGGTCATAGAAACTTACCTTCAATTGATGAGATATATCACAAAAGACGAAGGAAATCTCAATTAAACAACGTGTCTTCATAAATGAGTAAATGGTGGAGTTATCTTTAAAAACAAAGGCCATGTGGTGCAATTTCTTTTGCACATAGAGCACTACTATGCAAGACTGGAACTGTAACGTATTGCCTCTCAAATACTACACTAGTGGTTCTACAAGTTTGAAGAACACTCTTATTTGTTAAGAGAAGAGGAAGGATAGATTATTTGATATGGTAACAAAAACATGTTTCATGGGTTGAAATGTTTATTGGGTTGACCTAGTATAATAGTTGGCATGAGGTTTGTAAATATTTATCAAGAGATATATTTTTCTTGAGGAATACACAGGAGTATAAATATTGTTTGAAGAATAATGAAATGGTATATAAATATGCAGAACTAAAAATGGAAAAAAAAGATGAAAGCGTGAAGAAATAATGATAAGTTTCAAGGGATAATTGGTGGTATTATCTATTATAGCATTAACTACTGCTCGACTAATTGTCTGGAATGGTACTTAAATTCTTCCAGCCAATTCTTGATGATGTGCATTTGAAAACACTAATTAATGAATGCCCTATAGTTGATCTCTTCATCCCTATATTTAAGATGGTTTGTTCCTAGTACTTATAATTTTGCTTGTAAATCTTGTATTGCAGAGTTACAAATAGATGTTAGATAATTCGATTTTGTGAGATTTTTAACTTGATTGTCTGATAAGTTTTATGTTTGATAATTAATTTTATCCAAATTATGGTTTAATAAAAGGGGTTTGTAAGGCCTATATGCATATATTACTACCAATTTTGGCTTTAACATTTTGGGCAATGATTTAGGCTCATCAAATCAATGGATTACTTTTCTCATTGGATTGGGTGCCGGGAAATGGTAAAAAATTAATCAGTTCTAGACTTGGTTAGATGATATTGCTGGAAGCAGCAATGATGCAATATTGGATCCCCTACTAAGCTTTATGTGCTGCCAAATAAGATGACTATAGAATGACTTTAAACTCAATCCTATAATGGATGCTGTAGTCTACCTTTTTGGTGTTTTTAAGGCTTAGATTATCAACTACTATTTAGTTGGGTTTAAGCAATTTGGCTAGTGGTGTATCCCTATCAAATTCATAGGACAATTTTCTCATTAGTTCCTCACGATATTAAGCACATATCATGATGTTAAATGATCATACTTATGATGAACTTTTCTTTTACATGATTCATCACTTATAGGTTTATTTCTTTACCTATTAATGACGTTCATTTTTTTTATATTATATGATCATTTATGATCAACCATTCAGACTGCCTGCTAATAAGGTAACGTAGTTATCGGGTCAATGGCATTAGCATCACATTGGACCCATTCAGTCAGGTTTAGATAACAATTCAATATGAATTTGAATAACTTGTTATAGCAGTACCTGCCAACATTATAGGCTGCATGTTGTTATGTAATTTTGTATGCCATAATGTGAGATATCTGGTCATTCTACTCCAGTATTTGAAATTACAAACTTTTCTTGGTGGCATTTAATTTAGTAGTAAGCATTTGTAAACCAAGATGTGCTTGTTTGGTTAATAGGTCTCAGGTATCTAGTGATTCAACTAGTATTCAAACCAAGACATATATCCCTTGTTATTTAGCGCCTGAGTATTATGGTCCATGTGGTTTGCTATATATTCTATGGTCTTTCTCCTTTTTTTTGGGTATTATGTATTTTAGAATGAAGGTGTTGGATATTTTAGTTCCATTTTGGGATAGTAGTTTAGACTTCATTAACTGCTGAATTCTAAGTTCACACATTTTGTGATGCATTGAGTGACAGTTATCTATCAAAGAGACATCATAGCTTGTCAATGCTATTTCCATATTTGATTGGATTTGATGCTACTTCACAAACACCACATTGGATCCATTTTTTAAGAAGGTTCTAAACATATTTAGCAATGATAACTTGAAAGACAATTTGGTATTGATGGCGGGCATGTAGAGTTCCATTTCGTGGTAGTAGTTTTAAGTCTTCATTACCTGCTGCATTTTAGGTTTTACACATTTTATGATGTACTGAATGACGATTATCTATCAACAAGACATCATAACTTGTCAATGCTATTTCCATATTTGACTAGATTAACAAAACTGCACAAATGCAACTGTATAAACACCATATTGGATCAATTTGGGAAGAAGGTTCTAAACATATTTCTGACATTGATATTAATAACTTGAAAGACAATTTAGTATTGATGCATTTGTTGGCATATGGAGTCTGTTAAGGGAGTCTGTTGATATTGGAAGCAATCCATGTTGCAAAACTTTAACCGAATGAATATGCTTGTATCATAAATTTCAATTATGTTGCTTTAGCCATGCTATTAATGTATCGCACCTTGTATAGTATGTATTGTACCCCAGTATTTAATTAATTTTCTGGATTGAATTCATCGAGTACACAATGGTGAATTTTATTTCTTTCCACGCAATAGGTGTTTTCTGATTGAATATTTATTAGAGAATATTTTTCCCATATAAATAACTGTACAAGAGGCAAATAGCCAAAATGTAATATTAAAAAGGTGTTTTGGTTTTTTTTTTGCTATATTAATACTCTTGTTGATTGATCAAGAATTGTCATTGCAATGTCAAGTAGGTCTCACAAAGTAAACTTCACGCTTCATATGTCATTATGGACATGTAGTGTCTATCTTGTCATGGGTGTAAACTTTTCTGGCTTCTTCTAATCTGTGATCTTCTGTAATCTAAGAACTTAAGGCTGACGGAAATAGCCTCAATTAATATTTTCTATAGGTGCCTGAATCTGGGATAGATGCTGTAGATAAACGAGCACCCACTGGCTTTCCTCAAGTGAATGGGTAATCCACACTTTTCTTTGTTTCTCTGTTTGGCAAATGCTCTTTGTTTTAGTTTTACTATTAATAAAAAAAATTGTATTTACAATTAGGAGTCAGGTATGTTGATGATCTAAAATTTCCATCTTTTGGCAGGAAACCTTCAGTATTTCCTGTACATGTTGGAGAAGCTTCATCCTTTGATGTGGAGAAACTTGGTAGTGGTTGCATGGGGACGCAGGGTTCCTCTCAGCATCCAGTTAATTCATCCATGCAAAGTCAACTCAATCAGGTGAATTATGAGACAAGTCATTGTATTCATGTTCTGCATAGATTGAATAATGGTGATTGATGTCACATTGTGTCTGATGGTTTCCCTAATTCAGGTTGAACCTACACGGTGTGATCCATCTAGGGAATGCACGTTTCAAGTTACTAAAAAAAAAGGAAAAGGAGAAATGAAAGATCCAGGAGTCTCTACTTATGAGAAGGAACTAACTGAAAAGGCATCAAATGCCTCTCATCACGTATCTCTGAATTCTCAATTTCATGAATCTTTTGTGAAGGATCCCCAAAGACGAGAAGCAGTATCAGATTTGGGTTATGAGAATGCTAATTATACTGAAAGAAAAACTCAAGAGCATTTTGGTGGTGAAAGTTCAGCGTCATGGCATAAACCAGACCATTATGGCAGTAAAAGTTCATCACGGCGTAGACCGGCATACGAGACTATGTTTAAAGGCTCAGAGGTGTTAAAAGAGAAGCATAACATATTATTTGGCAACTGTGCAAGGACTACTATTCAATGGTCAGAAGATGAGTTGGATTTCCTATGGCTTGGTGTGAGACGGCATGGACAGAATAACTGGAATACCATCTTGACAGATACAAATCTCTGCTTCTTGAAATCAAGAGTAGCAGAGGATTTGGCTGAGCAATGGGCCAAAGAACGAAAAAAGATTGTTAATGAGGTGTTTTATGAGCCAAGAAAGTTTACTAGGCGAGTCCATCCACCATCTACATTCGAAACAAAAACTGCAGCAAAAAGTCACTATTATGGGAGCAATATTTTACCAACAAACTCAGAATTTACACAATGCAATGGAGAAACTAGAAGATCGATTGGAGATATATTCTTTCAGAGTATGAACAATTTCAATTGCACCAGTCCCAATCCATCAAGGGTGACTATAGCCGAACCTATTTCTTTCAGACCTCCTCCAGGCCCTTTTCTTGCTGGCAATCTTGTAAGATCTGGCTATCCAATGTCAGGAATCAGGCAGCAGCTGAATAGATTCACGTTACCAAACCAGGCTTATCCTTTCAGGTCATCTAATTGGTGTCAAAATTCAGTTGAAACCCCAGCATGGAGAAATCAATGTTCTCCAAGTGTTCCAGATTGGTTCGTTAATACATTTAACAAATACCAAGAGAATTCAGAATCTCCATCTGCATCGTGTTTTCGTCAATCTATGCCTAAGAATGAGGGGCAAACGTCTTCTTTTCCCAAATATGGCAATCCACCTGCTCCGCCGAATAGCTCTCATGGTCACGGACTACTGAAAAGGAAGAACTTGGCCTATGGTGAACTTGACGGCAGCACAACAATTCAGTATATGCCTTTGAAAGAGCAGCAAACCTCTTCATTTCTGAACCATGGGGATCCGCCTGCTCCACCTAATAATTCTCATGGCCGTGGACTATTGAAAAGGATGAGCATGGTCTCTGGCGATTGCAGTGGCAGCATGAAGATGCACGAAAATCTAGTATCGCTAGATGAAGTGCAGATGCGAAATGGATCATCCATGTTCTCTAGTATTGGGTTGACTTTTAAAAAGCCTGCACTGAGTGATTCAGGCAGAGGGATGAATGATGGTTTAAACTTAAGTTTGAAATGTTCTGCAACAGCTGAACCAAGTGAAGCATCGACAGAGGATACTGTATCAGATTCAGGCAACAAGACAAGGTAACTAGTTATACGAGTGTGAAATCAATAGAAGGCTTTTCTTTGTATGTATCTATGTTTTTTTGTCTGAACTTTTAAAGTTAAATGTTAAAAAACTGTTCTAATTCTATTTTTATTGAATATGAGTAATGACAAACTTCTTTAACTTGTTGAGCTGACAATTAGCAAATTTTTAAAATTGGTAGTATTCAAAGAAATTGCTACATGTGGTTCTGACTTTTGATGCTAATGATTTCCTTTGTTTATCATACCAACAACTTTAGGAGAAAACATTCCTGATAACAAAAAGGAAACTTAAATCATTCTTCTAAGCAATGATTGGTTCATGAACATATCATAGGCAACACATAAGCAACTTGACCAATCTAATGCCAACATTTGCAACATCAACACAAGTAATTGATTACAGAAGTAGAAAACAAGTTCAATCAAACTGCCAATATTTGGTAATGTCAACACAACTAATGCAACACATCAGCTGAGATAAGTGCAACAACTACACAAACCACAGAGTAATTACCTACTGTCAGGTACACTATAACACTAATAACCACATTGTGAAGTTTGATGATCATCATTTACACACAACGTTATTCAATAATAAATTCATTCTCAACCTGTATAGCATGGTTTTGATATTATGAAGCAAGGACCATAATCTTCAAATTTGGATACCTGAAACAAAAAGAGAAGCAACTAAAAAGTCATGATTGAGACTCTCTTCTTAATTATTTATTCCTAATTTACTTTCATTTAAGGTTCTACAACTAATCTCCACACCTGACTGGTCAATTCTATCCAAACCTAAACAAAGTACAGAAACAACACATACAACAATACAAATTAAGCCACTAATAATTCTTAATCTCCTTAATGATTCTCTCCAACTCTGAAGGATTGCAGGGAACAGCAAGGGCTCCTCCTTGCTGAAATCCAAACTCCTCGTCTGCCAACTCCAGCAACCTCAGAAACACAGGGTTTGATAGGCATCTGAGCGAGGCCACAAACCTTGTTGCCTTCTCATTCCACACTGCCACCACTGCAAACTCCCCCTTCTTCACATCCTCTGGCACCTCCGCTGCTGATGAAGATGAAGAAATTTCTCTGCTGTTCCTTGGACAGGACATGGCCTTGGCTGCAGTTTTGAGCACTCCTTTCCCCATGTAGCCAAACTTTTGAGCTTCAGGAACCTCCTGTTTGTTTCAGCTTGCTACATGAAGTGAGCACATATATAGCATTCTGTGTGGCAGTCCATGTCATGAGATATATGCATGTCCTGGCCCTGTCTGACTTGAAGAACAAAGGGCATGTCCCTTATATATAATTCAGTGTTGCAATCCATGTCATGAGAGATATGCATGTCCTGGCCTTGTCTGACTTGAACAACAAATAGGTCCTTCACACTGGTTTTTTTTTTTCCCCTCCTCTGTGTTGGAGGCTTGATTTTATTGCTTTGTAGGCATGTTTATGTTGCCTGGAACAGGAAGGGGGCATGCCTAACTAGGGTTTGCGGAGGCATGCCAAACTAGGGCTTGCATGTGGAAGGTTAAATCAATGATGTGGACTAGGGAGTGATTTTAAGGTGGATGATAGATCACTGAGGTCAAATGTGGATGTTGCTTAACTGTCACTTGGAATCTATGCTTGCTCTTTGTTAGGTTGGTTACTGTTTGTGGCAAGTGAGAAAAGACATCAGGGTTGGCACAGGTGATGGGGAGAGGGAAAAAAAACAACTCCTCAAAGGGAATACAAGTTGAATGATAGGGAAGAGGGTTAATTTGAGTTAATATCTAGGGTTTTATTGGTTACTTATCCTCATAATACAACATAACAAAGTCTTAAGAAAATATGGGCAATGTGAGAGATCTTTGAAGTGGATCTCTTCTCTTGTGGTAAACAGCCTGCAAGAATAAATTAATCATCAATAATTAATATACTAGTTATATTTTTCCAATAATTTTAGAGAAATTTCAATTAGCCTCATGTCCTTAGTAAAGCAAAGTCACCTGATTGGTCTGTTAATTGGATCCCCTAATCTATCGGCGCTCCCGAATCTATTGATTCAAATCCGACGGTTGAGACGGCGGCGGGTGGCCGACTGGATCCGCCCCAAATCTATCAAAACTCCTGGGAAAATTTTGATTTTACACCCTCTAGTTTATGTATATATATATATATATATATTTGGGGAAGACAATGAATTAAACAAGATTTGTATTCCTAAATTTAAGTTTTATAAATAAAATTCTTAAAAATTTAATTTTTCCTAGCATCAATTTTTAATTATAGCATAATAAACAGCGAGTTATTTAATGAATTTCAATAGCATATTATATTCTTATTTATTAAAAAGATTTTTTTATTTGATTTAGATTACAAATATCCAAATCAAAATTGTCCTATTCCAATTCTTTTTTTTTAAAAAAAAACTAAATACTGGACATTTCTCTCGATTGGTGAATGTCAAAAAGCGAATGCCCAAGTGGCATATTAGAAATTAGGTAACCTACAGGGGGCAACGTGAAATTTTCTCAAAATCCTCAAATCCCTCCCCCAAAGCAAAATCTTATCGTTACCCCGTCGAACAACTGCGTTAGGAGATGGAGCTCATTCCATTCCGAGCTACACCACCAACTCCAAGCTTTCCAAGTTCCAAAAGAGGTATATTCATGTTTTACTTATACTTCAATTTCTTCTGAATTTAATCTTAGTTTTTGAACGCGAAAATCATATAGTTTTCTGGAATCTTTAAATTTCTATATGTCGTTTTTAAATTCTTCCATTTTTCTTTAGGGTTTTGGTTTTCTTAACTCTATGGATTTTCTTGGTCTCAGAAGCTTCTGATGTGAAATTTCTATATGTTGACATTAAAACCTTCTCCTTTTCTTTCATTGTTGGATCGAGTAATATACGCAGAAATCTTGAGAAAAATCAGAATTTTTTCTTTTCTGAAGCAAGCAAAGAGGTGATGGTGATTTTCCCTTTGTGTAAGAACGGAGTTCTAACTGTTGTTTCTCCAAGAAGTTGAACTAGAAGTGGTTTTGTTTCAGAATGTCTTTGCGATTCTCGTTCTTGTTCGTTGTGTTTTTTTATAAAAATTTAATACACAGCGGAAAATAAAATAAACAAACACCAAACAAAAACACAAGTACAACATTTTTATTTTAGGTGATTCACAACTTCCGATTCCTATTCCAAAGCCTAATCCTAGCACTATTTCACTTTTTTCTCTGTGCCAGATACCTTCCGAAGGCGAAGAAATTTCTTACAATTGTTCTTTTATAAGCAACACAAACAAGGTGCAAAAATACAATAGATGATAAAGAAAAATAAAATGAAACACTTTACAATGACGAATCTTTGCTTTGAGCACTTTTGGTTGTTTTAGATTGTCTTCTAAGGTCTAAAGATGCGGCAACACTTTCCACTAAAATGCCCAAGAACTGTCTTGTGATATTCTCTACTAAATTCTCTTTTATAGCCTTCAAGTCAGCATTGATTTTTGCTTATCACCATCAATCTATTGTTCCACTATATTTGACTGTTTTGCTTGCAAAATAGTTCTTTTCAACTTGGATTTGACCACAACAATCGACTGTTCATTATCATCACAATTGATGTCTAAGCAATCGATTCCTACAGTCGAGTTTGAAAATTTTTGTTGCTTGAACAATAATATCAATCAACTAATAATGATCAATTGAGTTGAACAGTCGAGTTTTAAATTCTCAGTTCACTCAAACAATAACATCAGTCAACTGTTAATCCCAATAGTCGAGTGATCACGCTTAAAACCCCTGAAATCCCCTCGAACCTTTGATCTCGGGGTTTATGGTTCATCAATCAATTGTTTGTAACAATTGACTGATACTCCTATTTTAGCCTTTCTAAAGCTGAAATCTCACTTTGTTTAATATTCGATTGACCACAATCTATTTGACTTCTCCTGTTTAGCATTCAATCATCCTTGAGCTACAAAGGCTTCACTCATCTAGTATCTAATCAACCTTCATCTGTCAAGACTTCACTATTGTCAAATATCTTATTGTCCTTGAGTTGTTTAGATTTCTCTTATTGTCTCAAGAATCCAATCAACTTTGACCTATCGAGATTTCAATATTATCAAACATCTAGTTCTCTTTGACTTGTTTGGACTTCCCATCTCATGCTTAATATCCGATCCTTCCTGACCCGTTGGAATTTCTCCGTTTACTAACATTCGGTCCTCCGTGACCATTTAGGACTTGTGTCACTTGCTAAGTGTTTGATCCTCCATGATCTACTTGAACTTCCCTTCATCTCTTGCCAAGTGTCCGATCCTCCATGACCTACTTGGGCTTCACTTTTCTCACGTTAAGTATTCGGTTCATCGTGATTCATTTGGACTTTATCACTTGTCAACTCTTTGTTGTACTTCCG
>JBAMHZ010252846.1:0-13685 GCA_037177395.1 Alpinia galanga | reverse complement strand
TAAATTTAAAGATATAAAAAATTTTAAACAATCAAAGAAATTCGAGATAAGAATTAAACTTAAATAAACATTTTAATTGTTTCATTCTTTGTAGATGGACTTTGATTTGGCTTGATAATCTTTTAAAAAAGATCGAATAATATAAAATTTAATTCAGCTTAACTTATTTATCGATTTAGAATTAATAATAACAACAGTTTAATATGATCTAAAGTCGTGAATTTAAATTTCAAAAATAATGTTATAAAGAAAGATAAAATTATGTCCAAATAAAACAGAGTAAAGGAATTAAGTCAAATTATATTTTACAGTGTTCAAATTTATTTGATAAAATAATTAAATTGAGTCAAGCCAAATTTAAAATTAATCAATATCTATTCAAGTTTAATTTATTTAAAAAAAAAACCTGATTCAAATTTGATTTAAGTTTAAGTTGTTTAATTGCTCAGTTCAAGTACGAATTAAGCTTGATTCGAACTTGTTTAAATGTTATCAAGCTCTTAAGTTTATTTGAAATTTTAATATTTATTGAATTAATTAGTATAAATAATTCAACCTCATAAATAAATTCATAAATGAATTTGTCAATATAATTTTTATGAGTTTTATTTACAAATATAATTTATAAATTGTATTTATGAACACTATTCACCAATATTATTTATGAATACTATTTACCATTATTATGTACTAATAATGTTCATAAACATCAACAAATCAAACTCACATAACGTATTCAAGCTTATTTATTTAATTATTAAATTGTTTAAATTTATTTATTTAATTGACTTTAATGCCTATTTAATTAATATAAATAATTTTTTATTAAATCAAATATCAAATTTATTTGATTCATTTAGCACAAAAGATAATTATTTTGCCCCCAAATGTATAGTGCAGCGGTAGTATGATCAATTTGGCTCTGTAGCCGTTGAGACTATCAATGTAAATACTTTATTTATTTTAATGGGTAGTGAAGCATATTTTAACCATCTCGAGTTAATCAGGATTAAAGATTTAGATACATAAATCCGATAAAAAAATTTGAAGATTAATTTTTTTTAATATCACCAATTTGATTAAAATAAGCAAAATCTCAATGTCCTATTGCCAGTTAACTTGTTTATCAGAAGAAGAAACACTGAAAGAAGAACACGAAGCAGCATGGGAACTGTGCTGTTCCATTGGTTAAGAAATCCAACCATCTACATAAACAAACAATTGACTTTCCACGCGTCTTCTTGGCTGCCATTCCAATCATCAACTGAGACGTCGAGCATACTCTTTGCGGTGCTCAAATCATGGAGCTTAATAGTTTATTCAACAACTCCCGTGGCCTGGCTACCCGAGGTGCGCAGCCACAGCATGGATTTTTGATAAGCTAGTTGTCGATTAAAGGAACACGAACCTATCAAATTTTGCAGTCATCCACAAAGCACTTCTCCTTCCTTTTAAATCCCTGCCAAAAGTGTGGAAGGAAAGTTGCAATTTTTATTCATTTCCTCCCTTTTCATCTTGCAGGCTTCCTCTTTCTTTTACTTTCAGCTTGGCAGGTCGTCAGCGTAGCAGCCGTCTCTGTTTCTGTTGCCCTTGTGTCGGGAGATTTACCAGAAGCCATTTTTGTCGTGGCACGCCAAAAAAGTTTGATTCTTTGTTGCCGGAAGCGGAGTGGCGAAGCGCAAGAGAAACGGCATACAGAAACATCGAGGCAATAACTGCTACTTTCGATTGTTCTTTGGAGTTGTAAGTATCTTGGACATAGCGTATGTTTGATTCCGCTTCCAGTTGCCGCCGCCGAGAATCTTGGTTACCGGTTCCTCATTTGTTGCCCTGCGGCAAATTACTCTGCTTAGAGGAATAAGTGATTCTGAGTTCAACGGCGCAGCGGTATGGATTTGGAGACCGGACCCTTCGTCAACCCTGCCAAGGTGAGCGGTGCGATTTGCTCCTCGGTAGTAAAGCTTGGACCTTGATCCCGTTTCTGAGGGGTTTTGGCTTAGAGGAGTTAGGTTTTGCAGTTTTGGAGGCTCTTTATTCGTGTTTAAGCTGCTTTTTTGGATATGATTCCAGATGTTTGATCTTTTTGGGGGGTTCTTCAACTAGAAAATGTCAAGGGTTCTTTTTTTAGTTTCTTTTCTCTTCTACCTTCCCTTCTTGTGTTTTTTTTTGGCTAAACTTTGAGTTTTTTTTTTTGTTTGTTTGTTTTGATTCTGCTTTCAAGTTGCTCCACTTCGTCTCCAAGCTAAGATCTTGCAAGTTTTTCATCCTGATTGTTGCTCAAAGAGGGAACTTCACTTGTTACTTGAATTGCAGGGACAAACTTGGAGTTCAGTACTAATCCTTGCTTACCAGAGCCTCGGTGTAGTATATGGAGACCTTAGCACTTCTCCATTGTATGTATATAGGAACACCTTTACCGATGATATCGAGCACTCTGTGAGCAACGATGAAATATATGGTGTGCTATCTTTTGTTTTTTGGACCCTCACCCTTATCCCCCTTCTCAAGTATGTCCTCATTGTCCTCCGAGCTGATGACAATGGCGAGGGTGGCACGTTTGCCCTCTACTCACTTCTAGTTCGCCATGGTCGCATTGGATTCATACCGAATGGGCAGGTTGCTGATGAGGAGCTGATGGCTTGTAAAAAGAAGGATGAACCCTTCCACCTACTTAATGATGGCGTTTCTATTTCATCATGTGGCAGTGATACATATGGTTCATCATTGATGAAGAGGCTGTTGGAGAAGCACAAAAACTCGCAGCGTTTTTTACTATTACTTTCTTTGCTCGGGACATGCATGGTCATTGGCGACGGTGTCCTCACCCCGGCAATCTCTGGTAATGCTTTGTTTCTATGATCGATTGTTGCCTCTTTCGATACTTAATTGACGAGTTATGTTCTGAATTTGTTATTTGGTGCAGTCTTTTCAGCTGTCTCAGGGCTTGAGCTTTCAATGTCAAGGGAGCATCACAAATGTAAGGAAATTCTCTAAATGCAAACTAATGGATATGCATCATATGCTCAAGGACTATCGTTTAGAATTGTTGGTATCACAGTGGTCGTTATAAAGATCTGGTGACATTATATTTTTCTATGATACTGATTTAGGATAAAATTTTCTTATCTCAGTTGCTTCTGTCCTTAGGTCTCCTCGCCATGAGGATTTATATTACTTTTTTCTATCCTGTTATAAATGCTTGCAAGAAGTGCCATATAATGCTACTTATTCTTTTTTGCCTTTTTGTCACTTTATTTCTCTGCGACAGTATTATTATAGTTTTGAGTTTTATTCATAGTATGGTACTGAACTAAAATTTCATTGCAAAAGTGAGTTGTTCTAGTTCGAAACTTATTTGGATCACTGTAGTTGACAAGCTGAAACTTGATTCATATTAGTAACTCAGTATCTGGATCATCGCCTATAAATAAGATACAAAGTTAAGTGCCATGGGACACTATAAAGTCACTAGCCAATATGGTTTATATTCAAAACTATGTTATTCTAATTGCCCTCCAGGATTACTTAACTCACTGTTGTATAAAATTATAATTTTATAACTGGTTTTTTAGTTTGCCATGTCTTTCTTATTACCCTCCAGTTAAAAGCTATATCCTATTTAACCCTCCATCTTCCTTACGACTTGTAGATGAAAATACATTTGTCTACTCTAATTCTATTTCTTTATTTATGTATCCTTTGTTTTGATTTGCATTTGCCTAGTTTTTTCTCAATGAATTTGAGTTTGAATGTGTTATCCCATTTCTACGGGCAAGTTTTCTAGGATAGTAGAGTATCTCGTATTCCATGTGAAATAGTCCTGGAAGCAGGGATTTGGGGAACAACTTTCATTTCATGGTTGGTACACATACTTCGTTCGTTTTAACAAATCCATCACAAACCTTCAAATTTATCAAAACTGATATAAACTATCAAAAATAGTAACATATCATAGTCATGGTGGTCAAGATAGTAATCTAGAATTTAGAATCTGATATTATATGATCCAAAATGACTTAAAAATCTAAATCTCAAGTAGGATTTAAATCAATTTATGATTTTATGAACCTACAATCCAATCCTTGTTCCTCTGTGTGATCTTGATGATCCAACAAGTTTGATTAAATATAATATAATTATTTATAAATGACAAATAAAGTTCTAAAATATTTTAATTAAATTATAAGATCTTATGACTGTATGCTCTGATCCTATGATTCAAACCTACAAACCTATTTGCATTCTTATGTAGGATCTTGATCCAAATTACCTTGTCTATCATTAGGTTTCTTTCCATAATGCTATTGTTAAGTTAATGATAAGTCAATATGCAATTGCAAAATCATCTAGTATATCCACATCAACCTTCATGTCAATTTTAAAAAAAATCAATTTACAACTGTCGTGCCCTGTACGAACTAGGCTTGCTATGAAACTAGCTTCGCTCGCTGCATATGAATTGCAATACTGTCAGAGCAAAATATACATAAAAGCTAACTAAACTGACTACATCATACTTCTAAAGAAACTCCACTAGCGTTGTGCACATATCTCAACAATTAATCTGGAGGTCAAGAATTCTAAATGTGAGCACAAAAATGCAATGAGTATAAAAAAGAAGTGCATGATGTAAAATGGTACATTTCATAAGAGTCCAAAGAATAGTAAATACTCAAGGTCATAATTTTCTACATTTAAAATTATTAATCTTTTATCATAAATTTCTCTTAAACGTCTTTTATACGATTTCATCATTTCTCATGCCTTTTCTTTTACTCTCTTATCAGTATTGTTGATTTAAGTTATCAATCAATCTACTAATATATACTATATATGACAAATGACCTACAATCTACTTAATAAAGGATGCATCATATATATTATATAAAGGAACGATCTACAATCCATTCAAAATGAAGTGCATCCTAATCATATATAAATATGTATAGGGTAAACAACCTGCGATCCACTTGATAAAGATGTATCGTATATACGTGGGATAAACGATCTACAATTCATAAAATATGAGGTATATCGTAAATATGTATAAAAGGTAAACGATTTACAATCCACTCAGTAAAGATGTATCATATATACATGAGGTAAACATTTGTAATCCATCCAATATGAAATACATCATATATATACACGTATACATATGTATGTAGAATGAATGATCTGAAATTCATCCGAATGTATCTCACATAGAATAGGGTGGCTGATACACAATTCACCTAGTGAGAAAAATATCTTATATATAATAGTCAAAGCCTACACGCGTACAAAAGACTCAAGGGTCTTTTTTTTAGTGCAAAGCCAATGTCTCATTATAAGTAATAAATTTTATTTTGTAATTCAATACAAGTTGTCACACAACTCTTTTAGAGTGCGAAGCTTAAGCTTTATATTGCATGTAGTCATGTAGCTTTTTCAAAGGGCGGAGCCGAAGCTTTATAGTGCAAGTAGTCAAGTCACTCTTTTCGAGGACAGAGTCAAAGCTTTATCTAACATGAAATTCATTCAATATTATGCTTATTAAATTATAATTTGTTTATATCTCAATTTTTCAGTGGTCATAAAGTGCTTCATATTCCTTTAAAGCACTTAAGATTTTCATTTTCTATCAAGCCTAGCATTTTTTTTTGTAACAATGGTACATAAGGGCAAAGAAGCAACAAGATCATAAAAGGGCAAGCAATTCAAAAGATAGGTAACAAAGGCAAGAGTGTAGGGTGATTTTTAAAATAAATTAAATCACCCCGAGAGATTTATCCTTTGCCCTAGTTTTATTATGCAATATTTCCTTTTAAAATTTTCCCCTTAAAATAACATATTTAGTTAATCTCATAATTATGATTTGTCAATTTAATTGTGCTTAAGGAATATGTCAAATAGAATCAAGTAGGAAAAACCCACTTAATCGAAGGAATTCACATTCTCATCGATTACCCAAAGCATCTTCATGCTCCCTTAACAACTAGATCTTCAAGTTATAAATCAATACAAGTATGAATTCAACTCTACAATGTCAAAAACAAAGATTATGATAAAGGACTTACCTTATAACTGTGCCTCTAGAAAAGGCAACCTAAATAATTTCCTTGATTCTTGAAACTCCTATGTTATATTATCCCTTAGAAATGAAAGGATCGATTAGGATAGATAGAGATGAAATGCTTCTTCCATTGAGATAGCGGCGGCTTCCAAGAAGGGCCACAATTGCTTCCACCAAAAAATCAGAGAGAGAAGTGACAGCTACTAGGTGAAATTACGAGAAAGGGAGGGAAGGGAGCTAACATGAAGAAAACACATTAGAATAAACCCTAACCCTAAATTCCTCAAATATATAAATATCTTGAAAACCCAAACCATGTGAACCAAGAATATAATTAAATCAACCCAAATCATCTAATTTAGCCTCGGAAACCCTAAACCATGTGAACCAAACCAACCTAAGTTATCTAATTTGGTTCAACCCTAACTTATCCAAATCAAGCTAAATCAATTAATTTGGTTCGATTCCAACTTATCCAATTTAATTTGAATTTGAATCCATTGTGATTATAAACAAAATTTAATTACTTCATAATGTTTAATTAATTTTTTAATTTCTTTTAAGATATAACAATAACCAAAACATACCATCCCTTGCTTTAACTAGTCGCCTCCCTCTTCCATCACAGCAAGGTTCCATTTGTGCTCCCCCACCACACCCAATTGTAAGGATCTGGTTGCTTGGAGAGTTCTTGAATGGAAGTTTTACTGTGTGTGCAAACCTGTTGCAACTTGAAAATTATTGGAAAAAATGTCATTTTTTAGTATTCCTTGTCATGCCCTTTATAATTTTGCACTTTGTTTTATTTTCTGGTAGCCAAACTTGATGGAGTAAGCTTCCTTTTTTTTTTTGGTCTTGTTGCTTATGAGATTCTGTATTAATGTACTTGTTACATTTATTATTGGTGTGGTGGCTTCTATGAAAATTACTTCCCTTCATGATTCATTGTTACAGATGTTGAGCTTCCTCTTGCATGTTTCATTCTGTTATGCTTATTCATACTACAACAATTTGGCACTCACCGACTGGGTTTCCTGTTCGCACCGATTGTCACAACTTGGCTTTTATGCATCAGTCTCATTGGTGCGTATAATATTGTTCATTGGAATCCTCATGTATATCAGGCTCTTTCTCCATACTATATGTTCAAGTTCTTGAAGAAGACTAGAAGAGGAGGTTGGATGTCATTGGGTGGTGTTCTCTTATGCATAACAGGTTTGTACAAGGTATCTATTATCCACATATTGATTTCTTTACCCTGAACCATTTTAGTATAAGAATTATTTTTATAGGTTCGGAAGCAATGTATGCCGATCTGGGGCATTTTTCACAGTCATCTGTAAAGGTAAGACAAATAGTCATACTTAACATGGATCTATTTAGTCGTATTTTTACCAATGTTGACATTAGTTCTCACATTTGCAACTATTTGTTTGTTTTGTACCAAGGTTTTGGAACATCATCCCAATGTCGATAAGAATTTTTGTTTTTTTTGTACCAAGCTTTCTCCTAACATTGATATGTATCAGAAAAGCTATTGAATATCCAGAAGGGTGGAAGGCGGTAGGCAATTAAACCAAATGGACTGACTGATGAACTATAAACCCATAGACGACCTCAAAATGGCTTTTACCCTTAGAACAATTTACATAATTATTATAAGCAAACTCAGTACTCTAACACTCTAAAAAAATCCCAAATAAATCTAAATAAAACTCTAACAAACTCACAGATAAATCTAAGTAACCTAAAATTTTGAATATCATAATTTTAAAGCCTAACTATGTTACTGTATTTTGTCGAAACCGACATATTTTGAAATACCTTGTAGGTTTGCTTGATCAAAGAGAATTTCTAAATCCAGTTAGAGTCAGTTTGGTTCTTCAAACAAGCAATTTATTTGATTAAATATTTTCTAAAGAGAACAGGGATCATCAAGGGGAAGTTAACAGGTGAACAAGCCATACTTGATGAAGATTAATAAGGGTCTTTGTGACTTGGAAAACTTTTGCAGACACTTAGATACTATTTAGCCGTCTATGTACATTGTACTTTGTTTGGATCTAACATTCTGAGTTGACATTGGAAGCCCATATTTATCACATGTAAAATCTTACATTAACAACTGTGTCAACCCTTAAATCCACATCAATGCTGAAGATTTGTACTAGGCTAAGTCATGAATGATGTAGATCCTGATATTCTTTTCTGTGGACCAATGTCTTTTGGAAATTAAGGTCTCTGGAAATTCATTGCAAAACAAGCATTTCTTTTGTCTATGATTTTATTAAACTGTTCGCAAAAACCTCCAAGAGAAGGTCATGGGGCCTTGATCTCATGACTAATGTAACTCTTGCTGCTGAAGAAATTTTGAGTCACCTTATGTTACTTGTATTGAAATATACTTTTACTCTACAAATGGCTTTTCCTTCCACAAATTTTATATGATATTGATGTCGATATATTACATACTAATTTATACTTAAGATTGTTGAAGAGACAAATATATGCTTCTTAGTTGGCTTGCAGTCCAACCTCTAGAGAACTGATTGTCACTTTGTGAACTGAATTTATCTACAGATTGCTTTTGCATTTGTCGTGTATCCATCTTTGCTCCTAGCATATATGGGACAAGCCGCCTTTTTAACTCAGCATCATGTTATTGAAAATCACCAACGGATTGGATTCTACGTGTCTGTACCAGGTATCACTAATTCTGCATATCATGTTCTACTCAACCGATTATTCTTGATCTTTAGTTATGAGGATTTCCAAAGTATTTACACACAAATTCTCTTGTTAGAGAGACTGAGATGGCCTGTTCTAGCAATCGCAATTCTGGCTGCTGTGGTGGGAAGCCAGTCCGTTATCACTGGTACTTTCTCTATTATCAAGCAGTGCTCTGCCTTAAGTTGTTTTCCAAGGGTGAAGATAGTCCATACATCATCCAATATAGATGGACAAATATATATTCCTGAGATCAATTGGATTTTGATGATATTGTGCTTGGCTGTGACTATCGGTTTCAGAGACACCAAGCATTTGGGAAATGCTCAAGGTACAATGCTCTAAAATATGACTTTACAATTTTGTTTTGTAAACTTTCCATTCAGTTCTTCATTTTCCTTGTATCCTTTATGTTCAACTGGCTTTACTTGTCCATACCTCATGGTTTTACCTCATCCTAATTGATTCTATATCATTTCTACTATAAAGTGTTGATCAGGCAAGTGACGACTGCAGAAAGCCTCAAACAAAACCAAGCTAAAAGAGTCCTTTTGGTAACAAAAGGTTTAATTGTTGGAATCTACATCTCTTAGTTCAGTACCAAAAATAAATATCAGGATCCAATCTTTAAGTAATTTAAGCAAAGGAGAGTTGATTATGATTAAAGGTGTATATTTACATATATTATTATTAAATTCTCAGCCCCATGGCTTGACAGTCTAGATTCATGTTAGGCTTCGGTTTCTTCCATCTCAAGTGATGCCTAGCATGACTTATTTTGAGTTTTGTTGGGCCTACCATGACTGAGGACAACCTAGCCAATTCAGAACCATGTGCGACCTAACGACATCCTTAATCTCTACCAATGGATCCTTATATTGATGGAGGACAGATTGTTATGAAGATTTCTGACATATATAGAAAGCATAGAAACTCTAAACTTACTGAAAATATATGTGCAAGGATATGATCCTATACTTTATCATGGTGATAAGATACAAGGACACAATAAAACAAACAATGGTTTTCAGAAAGAAATCGAGCAATACTGTGTAGAACGAATAAACCATACCTCGGCTCATGGTTGTTCAAGAGCAAGTTGTGAAGACATTGAACCTCACTTTTATGCAAATCTTGAGTCTAGTATATGCCTAATGGAACTCAATACCAGAATACTTGATGAAGAGCTGACCTTTAGAACTAACTAGGGGCTTCATCTTTAATGCTTTACAATCTCCTTAGAAATCCTAAAAGCTTCTCTAGCAACCAAAAGATTCTAGAAGATCATAAGTTTAGCCTTTATCGAGCTTTAACTTTATTCATGGGTAATCTGATATCAGACTTTTCGATGTCATCTCCTTGGATTATGTGATTGAATGGTTGGACATGTTGATCACGTGAAGTATGAATAATCATTTTTATTCTAACATTTTGGACATGCTTCGAGTAGGCATCCCTCCAATGTTGCCCAACTATCAGTTGATTTGCTTATATGGATGGTGATGTAAATGCAACTGATTCGAATGGAACTGGAATGAATTCCATTTTATCATATTTTTTGTAAAGGTGTGATTTATGAATGAAGAAATAATTTCAATTTATCTTTGTTGAACTAACTCAGAATCTTAACTAAGACCATTGATCTTTGTTGTAAGTCAAGAAGCAACTAAACTATTGCTTGATCATATCTTTCCTATACTCTTCCGAAGTGATATATTCCTTTTTTTCCCTCTTCTTTAGAGAACTAGGTGAGATTATAAGTATGTAACAAGTATGGTTTGAAATCTCATACTGTGTTAGGTGAAACGGTCGAAATGTATTGTTCCGATAAATTACCGAAACTCGATATTACTTGGCGACAAAGTTCAAAATCTCTAACCGTGCTGTAGTTTCAGTTTTTAACTAGAAAGATACTCTCCTAGTAACATGTTGAATCTATGATGCTCGATCGTTTCACACGACATGGTACAAGATATAAAATCCAACTCAGCACACTCTTTCCTATGCTTCATCTTCTTCTTTTTGCAACTTCAATCCATTACCGACACCATACATTGAAACATTGGCATGATACTAAAATAGTATTTCTTGAGTCAAGATTGAAATTTCGGCATGGTTTAAAATTTTGAACCTTGGTAACAAACATAGACATTAAAATGTTAGGTTGCTACTCATGGAGTTTGTTGATGTATAAGTGAACCCTACCTAATGTTAGCATAATTGAACTAGATTCGTGTCTTCAGATTTAGCTTTTCTTATCTATTTGTCTAGTTTGTTGGCTTTATTTCCAACTTTGGGGTCCTGGGCATGTGGAGTTCCCTTGAGCCTAACAAAATGATATCCAAGATTCACTAACTTTGCAATTTTGAAAGGTCATTTAGATTGTATTTATTTTTGACATT
Organism: Alpinia galanga; assembly: GCA_037177395.1. Classification (NCBI taxonomy): domain Eukaryota; kingdom Viridiplantae; phylum Streptophyta; class Magnoliopsida; order Zingiberales; family Zingiberaceae; genus Alpinia; species Alpinia galanga. The sequence continues at coordinate 2,501 of JBAMHZ010252846.1, read as the reverse complement.
GAGCTCTATCAAAGACGCGCCGAGCCACTAGGAGCAGCATTTTGCTATAAACAAAAATATACTGATTCAACCAGTGATTTCCTTTCACATTTGTAATAATCTTCCTTCATGTGATAGTAGCTATTGATCATTCTTTTTCTCACTCATGTGGCTGCCTATGGTGGCAATGGTGTTAGAAACTCCTAAATGCAAGCGAATGCTAATGGCAACTCGTTATGCTGATGGTAGCAATTGAGTACGGCATCCGACACCAATAGCTACTTGGTAATAGTAGTGATTCTTTTAGTACTTTGTTGAACCTTTGTCAGTGAACCGATGATTCCGTGCATTTTGTTGGGGACTTTCACTATTATTATCTTGTCTAACAATATCTTTAACCATTGCATTGCAACAGGTTTAGCAGTCATTATTGTTATGCTGGTCACTACCTGCCTCATGTCACTATTAATCGTCGTATGCTGGCATAAGAACGTTTTCTTTGCAATATGCTTTCTTGTTTTCTTTGGAACAATAGAAGTGATATTCTTCTCAGCCTCCCTAATCAAGTTTCTAGAGGGAGCATGGTTCCCTATTGCTCTCGCCTCCATTCTCATGATTGTTATGTGCATATGGTACTATGGCACCGTCAAAAAGTACGAGTTTGACGTCCAAAACAAGGTTCCCATCAACTGGCTGCTTAGCCTCGGCCCCTCTCTTGGTTTCGTTCGTGTTCAAGGTATTGGTTTGATTCACACTGAACTTGTATCGGGAATTCCTGCCATTTTCACACACTTTGTCACCAACTTGCCTGCATTTCACCAGGTACACCTCGCATACTTTTCTAATGCACTGAATTGTAGTAGGAAAATGAATTTGAATTCCACTGGCACAGGTTCTTGTCTTCCTATGTATCAAGTCGATCCCAATCCCACATGTCCAGCCAGAGGAAAGATTCCTTGTCGGTCGAGTTGGTCCTAAGGAATTCAGATGTTATCGAGTCATAGTCAGGTACGGGTACCATGACATACACAAAGATGACTTGGAGTTTGAGAAGGACCTAGTATCCAGCATTGCGGAGTTCATACGATCAGCCTGGCATGAGCATAACAGTCTTGCAGAGGGAACCAACAATGGTGCTGAAAAGATGACAGTAGTAAGTGCAGGTTTCAGGTTTAGTGAGGAGAAAATAGAATCTGAGGAAGCACCAGGCCTTTCAGGATCCAAGGAGATGCATTCTTCAGCAATTCCACGGAAGAAACGAGTGCGGTTCGTGTTGCCAAAGAGCCCAAAGATTGAAAAGGGAGCTGAAGAAGAGCTGCAAGATCTTATGAAAGCGAGAGAAGCAGGAATGGCCTTCATACTTGGGCATTCACACATGAAGGCCAAGAGCGGATCAAGTCTTATAAAACGTCTTTCGATCAACTTCGGATACGAGCTCCTGAGGAGGAACTGCAGGGGGCCAATGTATGCTATCAGCATTCCTCATGCTTCAACTCTGGAGGTTGGGATGGCTTATAATGTTTGAGAGTTAGCATTCCACTTGTACAGCTTTGCATTTGTCATGTTCACCTTCAAATCCCAACAGACAAAGATCATAAAAAGGCAAAAGCAGATTTTGCAAGGATTCCACAAGATTAGGCCCATGTTAGTTGGTTTTGTCTTGTAACACTTTGTATATAAGAACATGACTTTGATCTCACTATAAACTTCTTTCATATTTAAGTTGGATTTTTTTTTCTTGCCTTCTTAGTCAATTTATATTTGTCTTTTGTACTACTTAATTGGATAAAATTTACTTTACTAAATGTGGAACTGTCACATTAGCGGCTCCCTACCGCAGTCCTTACGTGTGGAGAGGGGTAAATCAGGATCCCAAGTGGTTAGCGTAGAAATGCAGAGTCATCAGAAAGTATGTTGTTGCACACTTTGGTTGTCTGTGATAGGGCAATCATTTTGCAAACTATGTATACGAGTATCCAATTGATACCTCGCGATAACAACTTCAAATCGTGTAGTAAGTCATGTCTATATGATCCGATTTCAAGTCGGAGCGTCGACATCTCTAAAGACTTGACCATTTGGATAAAGTTGGCATGTCGACTTGGTCAATCAAGCTCCATGCTCTAAGTTCTTTACTCTAAGCTTCTAGAGCTCTTCCTTTTGAGCCCCTTGAGTTCTCCCCTCCAACCTTTTTACTAAGCTCCGAAGCTCTCCCTTAGAGCTCTCAAGCTCTCTCTTTCGAGCTCAATAGGCTACGGTCTGTTAGTGCCTGTAAGATTCACATATCTCCATAATGGTATGATATTGTCAATTTTAGACCTAAGTCCTCATAGTTTTATTTTTGGGTTTTACCCAAAAGGCCTCATACCAATAAAAATATCTTTTCGTCTTATAAGCGCATGATCTTTTCCATGTCTTACCAATACGGGACTTTGATTGTATTCCCAATACTCCCAACAATCCCCCCTCAAACGAAGGATCACATTGGGCTCTCCCTCAAGCCTATCCTTCCTCGAAGGACT
>JBAMHZ010252737.1:0-13687 GCA_037177395.1 Alpinia galanga | reverse complement strand
ATAAACCTAAGTTGAGACAAAGACTAGATTTTGGTCATGTTAGACAGAATCTAAGTCATAAACATTCACATCTTATTACTATATATTTGTTTTAGACTAACATGTGTTGCAGGAACAAAGTTTTTGGATGAACAGTTCTTAAGGTGCCTCTGATGAAGTGAGGCACCCTAAGTGCGCCAACTAAGGTGCCTCAAGTGGTGGAAGGTGCCTTCGAAGAGGATAAGTTTGTGTGGATTATTTCAGCCGAACTGAGGTGCCTCAACTGAAGTAACGCGCCTCAGATGGAACTGAGGTGCCTCAGATGGAACCAAGGTGCCCTGGAGAGGATAAAGAGCGAGTTTTTCGAAACGGATTAGCTCTAACTGAGGCACCCTGGCTAAACTGAGGTGCCTCAGTTGGCCTATAAAAGAAGGGTTCGAACAATGCTTCCAAATTCAATTATATGTAATCTTCTAAGTGCTTATGCTGCTCTCCTGCGATTCTACTGCACCCTATTGCTGCCGAAGAAGCGACACCAGCCTATGGACCACAACTTACATCTTTTGGTTGGGTAACATTATATTTAATTCTTTTTAATTATTGCTAAAGGAAAGGATAGGTCTGTTATCCTTTCCTTATTCTTGTATTCAATCCCTCTTCCGGAAGTTTGCTAGAAAAGGGTGTTTTAGTGAACTACTCAACGGATACAACCCAAGGAGTTGTGAGCCTTGGATTAGCAGCTGCGGGGCTGTGAACCAAGTAAAAGAACTTGTGTCCTTTCTTTATTGTTTTACTTTTCCGCTGTGCTTTAAACTCGTAAGTTTTCAAAAATAATAAAAAGAAAAGTTTTAAACACGTGATTCACCCCCCCCTCTCACGTGCACTTGATCCTACACTGAAGATGTGTCTGGATTCCAAGATGGCCTCCCTCTTCCAAAGGGGTTTTACTAGTGTCATCCAACAATACGTCGCTCAAGGGCATTTGCCTACTGACCTCGAGGAGAGCAACCTAGATCCAATTGAGGCTTTAATGAGTTGCCCTCCGGAGGAATTCAAATTATAATGAACAATGGTTGTAATGTAAACGACTGGAATGAAGCGTATGTGTATAGACATGTTTGATGTCTCAATTACTTTGAATTCATTTACATTATGTCTACTTCTCCTCCCTTCCCTTTTTCTTCAACATAGTAGACGTAGGGGTTACCCGACCTTCTCTACTCCCCCTACTTGGGTTCCTCTAAGGAACTATCATACAAAAAATGGTCGCAAGTGCACAACGTTCTAAGGTTGGGAGAGGTCCTTAACCTGTGCGTCTCGGAGGTAATAAGCAGATTCAGATACCCGACGAGTAACCATGTATGAGCCTTCCCAATTAGGGGCGAGTTTCTTCACATCTCCAGTGGGATTGACTTTGCATAACACCAATTCCCTTATCAAAAATTGACGTGGTTCGACCCTCTTGTTATAAGTCCATTGCACTTTGCCACGATATGCCTCCATCCACTTGTGAGTTTGCTCCCTTCCCTGAGGGAGAGTCCATGCCAGTCCCTAGTGGGACGATGATCTTTCGATGTATCTTTTCCCTTTTCGGGTTCCCGCACCCGCTCCACAACGGGAATCTGCTCTCCCTCCCCGAGGGTGACCTCCCTTCCTTTTCTCCAGTCTGGGGGAGGTAAATGACTCCTTCCTTCCCATTGTTCCAAGGCTTCCTCCACGGCCTTCTGGATAATAGTTGCTAACTGGCAATGAGTCAAAGTAATTGGGTCTCCATCTGGCTTTGAGGCCAAATACCATACCTCGCCTGATCTCATCTCACGTCTTACTCAGTATAGTTCCCACAGACGGTGCCAACTGATGCGGTCATCTTCTCGCGACCCTTCCCGCTGAGCTTTTCAGGGAGAAAGTGGGTTCCCACAACTATAACAGTATCCTCACCGAGATCTTATCAAGATTAACATGTGTTAGCTGGCCGCCGGTGATCCAGTTAACTGCCCTCCGATGTTTAAATCAGACAGGCGGATGAGGAAAGAAAGAAGAAAGAAGTTTTCTAGGAATCAATTCTCTCTTCCAAGGACAGACCTCCCTTTTTTTCTGCCTCATCTTGTCTCTATATAGCATCTTCGAGGTTCCCCCCTTCTCATCGTGCCTTCTGTCAATGCTTCTTAGTATACCATTAGGGAACATTCTCTGCCAGGAATCTCCATGTGGTGTGCCACCATTGGTTGAGGTTGTTATCTGCAGAGATCACGGAGAGGAACAACAAGCATAAAGGAAGTTTCTTTCATGTACTGGGGCCCAGGCCTTTCTAGTTCCTTTCTTTAGAGTCGATGCGTTCAGGTCTACTATACCTCCCCAGTAGGTTTCACCCCCAGATGGAGAGATCTAGGCTGTCTACTCTTCTCGAGTAGCCCTCTCTCCCAACTAGAGGGACTCACCTTCTTTACTCTGTTCGGATAGCCCTCTCTCCTAATTAGAGGGACCTACCTTCTCTGCTCTTCCTGGATAGCTCTCTCTCCCAACTAGGAGGACTCACCTTCTCTGCTCTTCCAGGGTAGCTCTCTCTCCCGACTAGAGAGATGTACACCTTCTCTGCTCTTCCCAGGTAGACCTCTCTCCTGATTAGATAGACTTACTTTCTCTGCTCTTCCCAGGTAGCCCTCTCTCCCAATTAGAGGGACTTACCTTTTCTGCTCTTCCTGGACATCCCTCTCTCCCGACTAGAGGACTTACATTCTCTACTCTTCCCAGGTAGCTATCTTTCTCGACTAGAGGAACTTACACCTTTCACTCTTCCAAGCAACAGACTAGTCTTCTATGCGGCTACTTACTGTGACGTCTCCCCTTCGTAGGTTCCCTAGTTTAGACCCACATCAGTCCTAAAAAAACAATATATTTCAATGGTCAAATCAAATATAACTATCATATTAGGAGTGTGATATTGAGTTATACATAATAAACATAATACATCAAAACATTATGCAAATTTTCTTATTTGATATTTTAATCCGACCACGTAGCACCAGCTATATTATTTGCTTGTCTTTCATTGTAACTCACTTCATTGTTAGAATAAGCACTCAATTTACAATCCATTTTATTAATTAACTTATCATCTAGATCTATCCTCATTAAGAAATCATGAAGAATAAAACATATTAAGATTAATGTTTGTATGAATGTCAATTTCATAGTGAGGTTCTAGTGATAATTGGAAATCTTGAGGACCTTAGAACCTCTCTCTCGATTGCACTAAATGATGCATGTTGAAGATTGAATAGCACTTAAGCATTTATATGGCCAAGCCATGATTATTTCTTTAAGTGATAATAAATTTCTTGATAAGGAGCAATAAAGCCCCTCTTTAACATGAACCATTAGATAATTATACAGTATTTAGATAACACAGGATTAAAGGTTATAGGTTAGTTATATTTACTTACAAACATTATTCACCAATAAACATTAATAATAAATTATATACCATGAGATATTATCAATTTATCACGTCTAGATAGGGTGTTCTTGGCAATTCGAGAACCAAGTATAATTCCTTCCCACTTTGAGTGTTGCCAATGATCTTAAAAATGCTTGTGAAAATGACCTTTGGTTAGAATTAATCAAGTTTGAGTTAAATTTTGATGTATGAGCAACATATATTAATGACCAAGTAATATTCTCAAGGGGGAGATTCTTGATCACGAGGGACCAAGCTCGGTTTGATTAGTTGGTCAAAAGGAGAGATTATTAAAAAGGAAGATTGTTGATGCAATCAACTTTGATAGATGAGCAAGAAGTCTAAGTGGATCACAGTTAATTATACATTTGGCAATCGAAAGTTTAACATGGAGTTAATAAGTGGTGAAAGCCAAATAAGTCATGGATGACCAAATACTTAGCTTAAAAAGTGAAAACCAAGTGAGTTATAAAGGACTAGATACTTGACACAAGATGGATAAAAGTCCAAGTGGATCATAGAAGATTAGATACTTAGCATATGAATGGAAGTATAAGTTGATTATGAGGAATCAAATACTATGCATTGGATGGAAGCTCTAATAGGCCATGGAGGATCAAAAATTAGGCATATGTGTGGAAGTCCTATCAAGTCATGAAAGAATCGGATGTTAAGCAATTGAGAAAGTTATAATAAGTTATGGAGGACTCGATATTAAGCGTGAGAGGAAAAGTTCAAATATGTCAAGAAAAATCAAATATTTAACAATGGTAAAGTAGCAACAAGTCAAAACTGATCAAATATCAGGCAATAGATGAAGTCCTATAGACGAGGATTCTTTAGGCAAGAAAAATCTAAATAAGTCAAGGTCAACTTGATACTATGTAAGGATGAGATCTTAGTAAATCGAGGTTGACATGTACTAATCATATAAAGAAGTTCTGAGACATGTGGTCTCCTAGCATAAAGGAATTCGATATAAATAGTATTTTTGATGTCGTAAAAAGTGAAACAGTCGACTACTATGAATAGTGGTTTGCCATAAACATTCGACTAATGAAGAGCATCAGTTGACTGTTGTAAACAATGTTTTTAGTCTCAGCCCATAAATAAAATTTTCGGCCTAGTACATTTTCTAGTCAACTGATATATGAGTACCAATCGATTGATGAAACCAAAATCACAAATTTAGGATTTTGAGTGGGTTTGCAGTGTGATCAATTGACTAATAGATAATTTCAATCAACTAATGCATTAGTCAATTGATAGCACTATTAGAATACACAGAAAGTTTAAAACTCGACTATGAGAATTGATAATGGTATATCAGTCGATTAATGTGGTCAAATATGAATTGGAAAGAGCTATTTTATAGGTGAAACAGTCGAATTTAGAGAATCAATTGACTCATGAATATTATCAATCAATTGTTAGGCCAAAATTAGCCCTAATTTGAAGGCTATAAAGGAACATTTCACGGAGGATTTTGGTTGGTAGTTTTTGAAGACTTTGAAGGAAAAGTATTATTGTATCTTATATTTTTCAAGAGCATTCTAAAACAATCAAATAACAAGCACACAAAGATCATTTTATAAATTGTTATTTACATTTCATTTCATATTTTGTTTATATCACTTGATTTGTACTTGTATTTGGTTATAAAAAAATAAGTTTAAGAGATTTCTCAACCTCTAAAAGATATCCAAGAAGGAGAAAAGATAATGACACTATCACTAGGAATAAGTCGTGGAATAGGAATTAAAATTTTAAATCACATAAAATCTTGATTTGCTTGTGTCTGTATTTTATTTTATATTCTTCTTTTCGTTGTATACTAATCATTTATAGATGAGTATATGAAATTGAACTGTCTCAAATGATCGGACGAGAATCACTATTCACTCCTCTCTGTCAATCAGCCATACCCTAAAATTTTTTGATCCTCTCTGTGTCATTACATGAGGCAACACAAATACTGAAATTTATATTACAAAGGAAAAAAAATTGATAGTGAGAACCCGAGGATGAAAAGAAAGGTGAAGCTTCTAGAAACTCATTTGCATTGTACTCATGGTGATCCAAACAAGCATAAAAAAGAAACATATATTTAAGGAAAAAGCTTAAAAAAATTACATATTGAATTTTATGTGATGGAGGAAATAATAATAATAATAATTATTATTAAAAAGTGCGAGGTAAAGAAATGTAATAAAATAAATTATCAATTTGAGTAAAACAATCGGATAGAGTAAAAAAAGTGCCAGGTATTACTATATTTTTTGGTGACAAATTCTTGTTATCTATTTAGGTGATTTTGATCAAGTGAAAAAGAAGGTCAATTTGATTTGGATTAGGGTGCATAGGAACTGAGTTGAATAATATAAAATATTGATATTTAATTAGTTTTAAAAAATATATGATATTCAAATTTGATTTGAAATTCAAAAATATAAATAATTTAAACTGAAATTATTTAAAATGCTTTCGAGTTTAAATTTGATGTAAATTATTCAAATCTTAATTCGAGCAAAGTTAAACTATAGCTCAAAATAACTCCACTTCTAATTTAATTTGAATTATTTAAATTTTAATTAGAGCATTTATATGTAATAGAATAAAAATAAATAAGTTCAGTTAAAGTTCGACTTGCAAGCAATTTATGAATAATTAAACAAAATAATATGAGTTCGAATTACGCTTAAAAAATTATTAAACAATGTATTTGGATAATTGTTTAGAGAGGACCTTTGAAAATAAATCTTCGAAATGGATCAAATTATACATCAAAACAACATAACTCACATTATGCATAAAAAATTTATAAATTCAAAAACAAAAAAAACTAGTTTTTTTTTGCTCTGGCAACACTAGCTCTAGAGTCTTCGGAAGACCTGCGAATGATAAACATCAGATGAGTTTAACTTGGTGAAATTAGATAAGCTCGATCCTATTTGGATAAGTCAAACCCCTGATTAGGCCAACCTAATTAAGATAAGCATAAGAAAATCATAATTTGATTTGATTAAACCTAAATTGGACTAAATCAATCACAATTTAACTAAGTCAATCCTAACTTTGAGCAAGTTGCAATACAATCATACCAATCGAATTGGGTAAAAACATAGACGATTGGGCTGAGATTGGATACCTGAGCCGAGCATTCCATCAGATATAAGATAAATGGACCAAATTCAAATATGACCAAAGTTTAGACTAAGATCGACATGACTAAAAACTACTTGTGGCATAGACTGAGGTGTGAAACAAACAAAACTTATCTGACAGGGAACAAAATTAAGGGACCAACTGCCAATCCGTCCGAACCATTGATTGATCAACAGTCGAAATTGATTCGAAGCTGCACAGTTAACTCGCTGGGCTGATCCTCATTTCATTTCAATACAGGAGGGATCCTAGTCTAACTTGTCGGCAACATCCTTGATACTGTATTATTGATACATGTATGCAAGTCAAGAAGGAACTGAGGGCAGAAATCTCTGCTTAAAGAAGCTTCTTTTTCTCAAAAAACTTCTTCAGATGCCATAGCTGCAAGCCAGCCACTGAAAGACAGACAGAGAGTGAAAGGAAACTTAGCCAAGCCATCCTCGAGTTAGTCGATCTGTTCATGTCCTGCATTTGTTCCTCTCTGCGCCACAAAGCAACCAAGATAATTAATTGTGGTCCTACAATCATGAAATTCAGCTTCTGAATTTAAAAAATGTTGTAACCAACTAAAACTGGCCCAAGCAAACTTAAAACAGCATGTTTACCTTTTGCGGAGATAAAACATTTCGTCATGGATGGACTTCACAATATCTTCCAGCTTCTTCAACTCCAGTTCCATAGCCTATCGACAAGACCAAAGTATTGGAATATTGCAATCAAACGATTGTTGTTGAGATCTATACTTGAAACTGTATTGGTTTTTGATACTACAATAACAATCAAACTTTATCCCACTAGGTAGGGTCGGTTATTGGTTCATGATAAACAAAAGTAAATAATAAAATAACCATTGATTTCCTTCATGCCATGCTAGTCTCAATCATTTTGGGATAACTCTATGGATCTTATCTTTCTATTGAAACGAAAGCAAGGTTACATGCTAGTAATATTTAGATCTTTTAGATCACTTTTGACTCTATAAACAAGAACTTTCATGGTTTCTCCTAGTTTTTGTCAAGCAAATTCTTAGACTTATTTTCTTTCTTTTATCACTTTGTTTTTACAACGCATGAGGTACTTTCTTTTATATGGATGAGCATTTCTTTAATTTTTATGAGATGTTCTTGTTTATATGCTAAAAACATTTTCTGATTCTTTAGAAGTAAATAAAATGTACATTTTGTTGTATACTATCTGCTTATCTTGTAGTATTTCTTGTTATTGTGATTCTGAATATTGCCTTCTAATGAATTGTCACTAGTTGGGGTATTTCCAGGCATATGGAAGTATATCCCAGGCCGTGACAAAAAACAAAGATTGTTTTCCTTTTGGATCTCTGCTCACATTTAGAGGAGCTTCAAACTTCTGTAATGGTCTGTGTCAGCCTCACTAGGAATCCATGCAATAAATAGCCAATTTGGACATCCAAAAAAATTAGTAGATGACCACTTTGGCTCATTATTTGAAGCAACTAGTTTGCAAATATGGCCTTCATAGATTTCCCTAATAAGACTTAAATGTGTGCTTCATTACTTTCATTTAAGTGTAAACAGAATTTGTTTGCTTATATGGCCTTCATATATTTCCCTAGTAAGACCTGAATTTGTTCTTTATTTCTCGCATTAAAGTGTAAACTGAATTTGTTGCATAAGCCATTTGGATTGTTTGTCCTTACTCCATAAAGCCAGACTGCTGACGCCTGGCCTTATCCCTCATAACTAATTGAGAACACTTTTAGGTGCAATTACACCTTTTAGACGTCTTCTTCTGAAACTGATTTGACTTTCAATAGATGACAGAAGTTTCATATCAGATTTGACCCACTCCACAATGTATGATCATGTTACTGAGGATGCTAGATTCACGCTTCCATATCCAAATTAGTAATCATTTGCAAAACTAAATCCGTCATAGCCTCATAGGCTAAAACTTAGTAGTTAGGATAAGCTCCTTCTGCTAGCAATGCATTGTCAATAAAATACCTACAGAATGACTATAGACAACCGTATCAATTATGACATGGGAGGGAAACCAAACTTAGTCATAAAAGTAAAGTATACTTTCTATTATATGTGCATACAAGTAATTATGTTCTCAATGTGTGGGTAGTTCACTCGATCCCAATGCTTGAGTAGTTCACACGATAGCAACATGACTAAAACCAGGAGGATTTAGTTATTCATTTGCGCTTCAGTAAAACAGCTGCATAGAAGAATTGACATCAATTTTGCATCCATGATCGATGAACTCTTACACAAAAATGACAGTGGTGATGTTTTGAAGATCTTGTTTCTCAGCTCATGCTATTATAGCTCCACAGCTTCCAAAATAGGAACCATCTATTTATGGGAAGAGAAGGTTGCAAAATAGGAACTCGTAGGTCAGGCTGAGAGTAGCTTGAGCATTTTATACAAACTGTATGTACTATTTCCATGATCCTTCTTAACATAACTCTTCAGCACCACCAGACAATAATCATAGCATCATTCTTTGTGGTTTGACGATCTCTATCTTGTGCCATGTAATATCTATATGAGCCTAGTCAATGGGAAAACCTGTTCTTCTTTGCTCCAATCAAAATAAACTCTATAAAATCTACAGTTAAATTCAAGCACATTGAGATCATTAAGTTCATTTATATTTCAAAATTAGGACAAGGTCATATCTAGTTCGTATGAGCTGAAACAATAAAATAATTAAAGGGTTCTGCAATACTTTGTGTCATGCACATAATTTAGTTGGACTGACCCAAAAGTGACAATAAGAATGAGAAACAGTGAAGAAATGGAATAGGAAATTAAAAATGAAAGAAAAAATAGTAAGATTTTTATTTGTAATATGTCTGAAGTGCATTATATCAAGAAGGAAAGGGAATGCAATTTCCTTACCTCAATCTGCCCCTTTTTGGCAACGCCCGTCCAGTCCTTGGCGGCAAAGCCGGTCCGCCACTCGAAATCCACCGCCATCCTGACGGGGGGCTTTTGGTCGTGGGCCGAGAAGCACGCGAGGTAGTCGCCAGCCTCGTTCGAGGTGAAGGCGAAGTTGCCCGAGTCCACCTGATCCGCGTAATGGATGCTGTTCCCGTACGGTGAGGTAACCTAGCGACGCCACCGACAGTAAAGAGCTATAGATCAAACAGGCGCGCGGCTCGAATAGGATTGGAAAAAAGTGGAAGGGCGACCTTGACGGAGACCCTGTGGGAGTCGGGGAGCGGGACGTGATCGGAGAGGCTGGCGAGGGAGTACTTGCCGACGGCGACTTCGTGGAGCTTGATGTCTTCGGAGATGCATTTGGTGAAGCCTGATTCGAGCTCGAAGCGCAGGGCGGTGGCAGAAACCGCCGCGAGCAGCAGGGAGGCCAGGAAGAGGCCGTCTCCTGCTCTCCTTGCGGAAGCGCTTCGCTCTCCCATCGCTGTCACTGGTTGTTGCTCTGTTGTGACTCGTGAACCGAAGACGGTTGGAATTTTTGGAAATGAATGCATTAACATAATTATTAATATTTATAGACTCTCCTCGTTCACTGAATATATCATTTAAATCCATTCGAAGGAGGGCTGCCTGGAAAGGTTAAGTTCACCGAAGCAGCTACATGGGACTGAATCCAGATTTGAGCCAACTGAATCTTCTTGGTTGAGTCGGTTAAATTCTTATTGAATTGATTAAAAAAATTTTATCGACTGAATGTTGTTAGTTAATATATTTTTATTAGAATTTCTATTAACTGATTGACATTTAAGTTAATCGGAAATTATTTGAATGGAAAATCTTATTCTCTAGTTGAATGCATAGTTTTGATCCGACCATAGGTTGAGTTCAGCTCGGATCTTATTTAGGCCCATAATTGAATCAACGGGCCGGTTATCCATTGACTCAGATTAACAGGTCACAAGTGGAATCGACTCGTTAAAGGACGGGCCAATTCTAATTCTATTAGCCTAAAACCGCTAAATCAACGGTTTAAATTATCAATTCAACGGTTAATTTTTTTTTAAAAAAATGTAGTCATTGAAATCGTCGGTTTGAATGGGTTAAAAGTTCTTTTTTTTTAAAATTTTGACGATTGAGATTATTTGATCAATTTTCAATCAATGACACTGCAATTTAATGTTTGTTATGCTCTAGATTTTATATATAGAAGACTCATTTCATAATTTTTATCGCATTAATTTCGCTATTTTAAACACTTTCGATTCTTTGATTTCAATCAGTGTTAATTATCTGACTACTATTTTAATGAAAGATGATTCATCTTGATCTTGGAAGGGCAAGAAGATCTTTATTCTGAATATTGATCCCGACTTCGATTAATTTGAATTGAACCTTCTATTTTAAGCACTTTAAATTTAAATGAATATATTAATGATGAATTTTTTTATCTTTTTACATATTAACAATGAAAGTAAAATGAGAAAAATATCTTTATTATATTTTTGATATTTATTTAGTTGTATTTGCTTTAGACTCTAGATTAAAGTTTGATGTTTTATACGAAATATTAGTTATGTATTATGGTATTTTAATTCCAATAAAAAATTTTTTTCTCTTGATCTTGCTACTATAGTACAAAATACTAGAAATAATTTATATAAAATTTATAAATAATATAGTTTAAAATATAGATTAGAAAGTAATGTATGAACTTTAAAATATTAATAGTGGTAATGTAAAACTTACAAAAATATAACTTTTATTAAATGAACGACTGAAACATCTATGAGGATCCTCAAGTTTCAAATAAGAACTTGAGAATTATCTGATGACTTCTTTTGATTTTAGTGATAAAAATACATTTTGATATTTTATGATAGTGGTCGCAAAAGACTCAGAATTTTCCTATTCTCTCTATATTGCAAAAGAAATCTTAGTTTGTCCGGTGACAACTGTCGCAGTAGAATAAATGTTTAGTTCTGAAGGGAACATATTAGATGAATGACGTTCTATTTTGTCCCCTTATTCTTTAGAAGCATTAATTATTGTTTGATGATTAGACAAAAGCAAAAAAAAAAAAAAACAAAGAATATAGTTTTCTGAAGACTAAGCAGAAGAGTTTGACATCGAAGGAATTACAATTATAAGAATAAGAAATGGAAGCGAGTAACAACATCACTTTTTAAGATAAAAAGAATAAAAAGGTAAAAGAACTATTTGAGCTTTGATTTTCTTATGCCCTAAGGGGATACGTAGGCAACTTAAATAAATGTAAGTTTTTTTTAATTATTTAAAATTTTTAAATGAATAATAATAATTTAGAATCGTGAACGGATAGTTCCAAATAATAAATTGACGATTCTGAACCATGAATTGAATTGTGAACTGTAACTATCTTAGACAGTTAAAATTAAAAATTAAGTTTTTATAAACCATTGGTTCTGAACCATTGAATCATCAATTTTGGATCGTAATTGGGTTTAGCATCGTTCTCACAAAAATACCATTTATACACAATAAAAATTTATTTTTAATATTTCTCTTTAAATTTGTATTTCTGCGTTCTATGAAAAAAATACTTTTTTCATCTTTAATAAATGAGATTTTTCTAATATAAATTTTAAGTTTCATTTAGGATCATTAAAGTTTGAACCATATGTAAAATAACATTTCTAAATTTTCTTATTTTATATTTATGTTTATTATTAGTCTGCTCTATCTAATTTGGATATATACTAAGTACGAAAAAAAAGAAAAAGTTAATTTATTATTGTGGCCTTGCGTAAGTATATGCTATTCATCCTACAATAAACTTAAAAGGCAAATTTTAGAGACATTGAAAAAAAAAGCAAAAAAAAAAAAAATTAATTTGTTGTTCTTTCATTATTTTTGATTTTGCGTCGACTTCTAATCAGACGACGTCTGTAGTTTAATAATATTTTTGCTCTCGGAGTATAACATAGTTGGTAGGATATTTTTAGTATAAAATTAGATATCTATGCTTTAAATCTCAGCTACAAAAAATTTACAAGATTTAACCTCTAAATGAGGAGTGCATCAAAGAATGATGGACTGACAAATTGCTTGCCATTCATACTTTTCGATTTATTTAGATGATATATAGAAAACTTCTATGAGATCAAATTAGTTATCTTCAGGATTAATCGCATCTAAAATTTGAATATCTGATGCCAATAAAAAAAATAAATTTATATCTTATAATTTTGAAAGATAAGCTTTATTTTCAACGTGGTTTTTGCTTATACATAACTAATACGAAGATGGCTGCGGTGGACTCAATTAATACAATGGCCATGTCAAATTATTGAGTCAATTATGCAGAGGATCAGATGTGAATAGTGACTTTCATCGTTCATTCAATTATGTGCTCGTCTATAATAGAGTTAATATGTGATGGAATAAAGCATAAACAATAGTAAATAATATACACACTCACAACACTAATTTTAACGTGGTTTAGAGATTTACTCTTACTCCACGACAATAAATCTTCTTGTACAAGCTGAGCTTACAATAAGAACAAACACTAAAACAAATGTAAATACAAAATATAATAGCCCCCAGGGCTAACCCAGATGGCCAGTGCAGTCGTGTTAAGGTTTAAAAGTGCAAAGGGTCAATTCCTGAAGTTTACCACCAGGTTACCGATGACTCCGCATTTCTGTGACCATCTGACATCCTGATTTACCCCCCTCCACATATAAGGGCAGCGGTGGAGGCTGCTAATATGATGATTTTATTTTTTTTTTTAATTAAATCCCTATTTTTTTTTATTTATTTATAAAAATAATAGAATGTGTTTGAGATAGTTTGATTCCAGCTATATTAATTACCTCTCTATCCAGTGTAATTGATATAAGAAGTGATAGCCCCTAGGGCTTGCTCAGACGGCTAGTATAATCATATTAAAATCTAAAAAGGTAAGGAGTTGATTCCTAGATTTCACCACTAGACTATCGATTACTCTATATTTCTGTACTAGCCATTTTGAGTTCTTGACACATAGTAATAGTGGTGAGAGACCGCTAAGGTAACGTTCCACATATATATATATATATATATATATATATATATATTTTTTTTTTTTTTGATATAAGAAGTGATTAAAGAACGCTATGCCTCAGCATTGTGTCACCCA
>JBAMHZ010252522.1:0-13687 GCA_037177395.1 Alpinia galanga | reverse complement strand
GAACTGACTTTAAACAATTAATTTTTCATTCACTCGTAATCGGTTTTAAGCAAATTAATAGTCTAGATTCATCTACATGAAACATAGTTTTAGATTTTGAAGTCAATTCAGACTTTCATCGATTGATGGCACCTCAATTTTTTTTTACAAAATTATATTGATCTTTTAAGACTCAATATCTAACACTCTACACTGTACCATGCACTGATAGTGATTAAACTCCCTTCCAAAACTGTAGGGATAGATAGGAGGGTTCTTGGGGTGAAAATTTTCACCCTTATGCGAAGGTTTACGAGTCTTCCGATAAACCTCTATCGAGCTAAGTAGCAGCGACACTCTCATCGTACGAACGAATTTGATCCCCTTGACCGTTGTTTGTGATCTAAGCGAATGCGAGCTAACGAGGAAAACTCTAAACAATGGGCGACTTGATTGGATCTATGGCGCTTGAAAGATACATAAGATGTCTTTGACTATAAGCGTCGACTGAATAAGTTTAGCAATTATATCTACGTCGATACGATTGGGAGCAAGTACCTACCTAAAGCTATTTCCAACTATTGTTCTTAAATAAATATAATAAAAATAATAATCTACTTTTCTAATGCTTTTGGAGATGGAAAATAAGGAGAAAAAGGGTGATTGAGATAGAGGGTGCAACATCATCAGAAAGTTAACCGTCGTGATTTCTAACTAGATAGTTTGCTTAGAAATAAAATGGTGGTCTGCTGCCTACCACATTTGCAGCTATGAAACCAGCGAGAAGGAGACTCTGACACAACAACCCTGAAAGTCGTCGTCGGTCGACGACAACAGAGCACACGGGTGGACCGACAAGCAGTCATCACTCGAGCATCAAGTCGGAGAACAACTCAGAGCCAAGTTGCACCCAGCTAGGTGCTGACCAGCAAGAGGAACACCAAACTACAAGTATCTGGTTAAATGAAACTTTTGTGCCTACTTATATTGTTAATCCAAAAAACAATATTGAGTACTCATGCAAGTAAAATATAAACAAAATTAAATAATTTTTACTGACAAACCCCACAAGAGATATAGTAAAATTTAGTTGGAATAACTTGTTTTGGATTAGGCATATAATCTCATCTAACTAAGAATATATAGTATAAAAGTTATATAATATCATGATATTTCACAAATATTTAAGAAGCAATGGATCTAGATTTTTGAAGAATGGCTCTCCATTGAGCATGTAATGAATGCAATAGAAAGTTACATCTGCCAGGCAAAGATAAGTATCAGTGTCTCACTCTTAAAGGCGAGTGAGACAACATTTGGCCGCCAGGCCATTCTTCATTCTTCTAAGAGGTGGAACCGTGGCTAGATTTTACTAGCTGCCCCTGTTGCAGCATTCTTCTCATCCTTGTGGATTGACTTTTTCTGTGCATGGCTAGCTGCTAGGTGCAGTCTTGGACTAAGGGGCCTGGGTGCTCTTGTTTTCCGGTCAAACCCTCTCAAGCAAACAAATCCTGCAAATAAGGATCTCATAAGTCAATAATAAGAATAACATCTGAATTTTAAAAAAGAAACTTTTATATTCTTTTGGTATCTCCAAGGCAACTGGAGGAGATGTCAAAAGCAGTAGAATTTTATTTAGGATAAAATCGAAAGGGTGTCTCAAATTTAACAAATCGTCAAATGAGCGCCCCTTTTATAAAAATCATCAAATGGGCACTGCATCAGATATTTTATTTTGAAAATACTATTGTTTCTAAGCTGCTACACAGCCTATCCAGTGCTAGTGTAGCAGCTAGTGAGTAGCTGCTGCAATGGCACTGGAACAAAGGATTTTAAAACATCTAGTGGGAAGCCCTTTTGACTTTTTTTTTTTTTTTTTAAAAAGAGATGTCCTTTTGACAATTTGCATAATTTGAGAGTGTCCATTTGATTTTTGCCTCCCTTTTTTTTTATCCAAAAGAAAGTTGGTTTGTGTTTAAACAGGCTTGCCATCACAAACCTAGTTACTGTTTGGAGCATCATGCAACATAAGTCCCCAAAGGAATCTTTGGCACCAAAGCAACTTTATACAATACAATGTTTTTCCAATTAAATTCTCATTTTCTTCATTCAAATGGGAAGAAGAGTAAAGGTCATCTATGTATCATGGGTAATCGCTTCAAAGAGATCACATGCTAAGCATTAATTCTCACAAAAGATATGAAATGACCAAAATAAAGCTATGTAAGAAGATCTCATGTAGGACATAAAGAAGAGAATTAATATCACTCTACCTCTTGAAAAACAGAGTTGTATCTCCTCTATTGATAGACCTGAAAAGTTAATTGTGTTCTTTAGAATGTTATCCATAAAAATAGGCTCATGCCTGTATCTGAATATTGTTACTACCTCTGAATAAAGTTGGTATGCTGGTGCCAAAATAAACAATCCTCCTGCGAAGATTCCATATCAATCTTCTGGGAACAATTAATGGATTGTGGCTTGACTCATGGTCTGCAAATACCTGAATGAAAAAGTTTAAAAGAATAAATGTTGCTTACTAAAAACAATTAAATGAGGTAAGGTGATCCATCATGTAATATGGAACATGAAAAGATTGATGATGAATCTTAAGATTTTCAGTTACCTCATTAACTTGGAAATAAGTGCCATTCAGTGGAAAGCTTCCTCTATTTGCCGTTCTACAGGGAATCTGTTCATTGTGATATTTCAAATGGCAGCAAAAGCATGAGACTGATTATGAACAAATCAGTATCCTTGTATACAAAAATTTCCTATCCTCTGCTCCTTGGAAAAAATATATATTTAAGAAAAGAAAAGAATTAACTTTCACTAGGACGAATCAAAACTAGTTCAAAAATCATGATCATGACTATTTCAAAACCATAAAAATTCAAAATCCGAAAAGAAAAAATCCATTGGAATTTAAAATAACACTGAAAAAGGAAATTATTAAAGCTTCATTTTTTGTAAAATTATTTTAGCAATTTATCCAAATCCATGAATGCCATCGATTCAAATATATTCGAAGTAGGAATGTCTTGTTGGAGAAACCCAATCACAACCAAATTAATTCTACTGATGATGAACTATGTCGGTCTAACTTGTAACCACATCCACATGATATTTCAGTACTGTGTATCTTGTTTAAGGCTTTAAGCAAATATATATTACTAACCTAATAAAGTTTATACAAAAATACATACTCTGGGTCAACTGTTTGCATACAAAGAAAGTCAGCTAACCCCTCTTTGATTTTGACTTAAAATTCATAACTATCAACTAATTAGGGATGGCCATTTACAACCTAAAACTGATAAACTAAACTAATCCAAACTGAAATATTCAATTTATCAGTTTGGTTTTGGTTTGCATATTCGGTAAAATTATAGGTTTCAGTTTAGTTTCAATTTGAACTTGAACAAATAGTTAAAATTGAATGAATCAAACTATTAAAAGTTTTTATTATTGTGTATATATAGAAGAGATAATTAGTATGTTAATTATTATGGTCTCTTGTAGTGTTTTACTTTTTATGTTCCCTAATTATCTTAAACCTTAAAATATAATAATTTATATTATTAATTTCAATAAAATTATTGTCTAAAAAATAGTTTTTGATTAACTTATTTCAATCTAAACAAAACTGAAAACAGCAAATCAAAACTGTTTAGTTCTGCTTTGGTCGGGTTTCGATTTTCCTTATTAAACTAATAAACCAAAACATGTCCATCACTACAAGTAATGAGACTTACTGAGTGTCAGGGTCAGGTATAAAATTGCCTAAACAATGTTAAAGCATTCATTCCTATAATTACTTAAAGTGTTACCCGTTAATCCCTTTTGCATTAAAATGTTCATTTTTCTAAATCTTATAGTTTCCAACATGGCAAATGGCAATAGTATTTTAATTGCTGAGTGAAATTATATTATTACCAGAAGTGTTGCTCTGATTGTTTGAGATTGTTCCTCCCGTCTGCAACTGCAAGAAAAGCATGTCATATCTTGGCATATTCTTCCTGTTTCTTGATGATTGCAGCATGTTTGTGGTGGTTCAATGGAGTGTACGGTTTCACCTACAGTCAGTGTTGAAGTGTTTGTTAATTTTAACTTACTGGATTTGTAAATATTTAATCATAAAATTTGCTTGCCTGGGGACCAGATGCTCAGGAGGTATGGACATGGATCATCACTCTCTCTTTTCTCTAGCTGTATTACGTTCAGGAGCATGAGAAATGGACACACTCAATAACTTAAACAGGAAACAAGTGATTAAAGAGCATTTACCCCTTCTAGGAGAGGGTGTCCATCTGGAAGTTCATAGCTGTATCAAGCAAAATAAAAAGAATCCATCAAATTGCAAAGGATCCCTTAAGAACACCACATATAATTGAGATAAGAACAATAGTAGCTTAATAATTGTCTAGCCATTGCTGTTATCAAAATACCGGCACTTATCTTTGACAGAAATGAAAACAAATTATGATAAAATAAATAAATAAAACACTTACACTAAATGCTCTGTCCGTAGACGTTTCACACTTTTAAGCTTGGGAACAGGAATTGAAGCAGATTCACTAGTGATAGCAACTATAGCCTTTTCAATTTCACTATCTGGGAGCTCAACATTTTCTTGTATGTAGTTCTGCAAGTTCTGTGTGAACTCTCCCAAGTTCAAATTTATGGTAGGAATTTCACAAGGATCTTCATAATAAGTTTCTTCTATCTCACTTTCAAAAGCTACTTGGCATTGCGGTTCAGGTGATGCCGGCTCTTCAATAATAGGATCATCATTGTGTCTAGTTCCTTGCAAAAGGTAATTCTCCTCATTTTGGCAAAATGACACTGCATTTAATAGTTTAATATCATGGTTTTCCAATGCATTGCTCATGGTTGATTTCACTAGTCCTCTTTCCTCTGGCCCTTGAAGTAATCTTGAACTAAAGAAGGTAATGCTGTTAGAAATTTATCTTGAACATTGAAGAAAAAATCGATCAGTAAAACAAGAGTAAATTTATCTTTACTAACTGAGTTTCAAATGATTTCAGATTGACATTTTCAAATCGACTGAAACTAGTTAACTATACTCAATATATAAAAATTCATCAGTCTGCATAATTGCTAATGACTGACTTCTTAAGTTTTCTCACCATGTAGACAGCTACCCATACATATCATCACAATATCTACATGCTATGCAGATGACTGGTAATTCTAAATTTTTATTATATTTTCTCCTGACGGATAAGACAATTGTATATGTCTCAATTACTACAATAAAAAATAGAAATCATCACAAAAACCACATGCTATGCAGATGATTCGTAACTCTAATTTTATTATATTTTCTCCTGAAGAATAAGATAGTTATATTTCTCCCAATTACTACAATTAAAAATAGAATTCAAATGAAAAGCACGTACCATTTTCACAGACAGACCAATTCAAAATATTTTTATATTAGTGAATTACCTAGTCCATGCACTAGCAAAGTGCCTGCACTCTCCTCTCATTGGGCATGCATTACAATTTGGTTTGCCTTTTGTGCAAAAAACCTACAAGGAAGAATAATTCTTATTACAAACTTAAATAAAAAATATTTATTATGCATATTTAGATTTTTTTTAACACACCTTTCCGAAAGTTATCATTTGATAATGCAGCTCATACCTGTGAAAAGTTCAGGATTAGTGTCAAAGAACTCTGTTCTTGCACCAAAGCATAAAAGAACACAATAATTGAACTTTCATCTGATAATTGAACAAGATAATTGAACACAAGGTTTTAGGAATTACAATGTCCGTTGATCCAGCTTGCATAATCGAGGCCAAAGATACTTTTGAATATTCTCCAATACCGGATAGCTTGGATTGAAGAAACAAAGGTGGAATTGTCATCTAGTGGTTCATTCTAAATATTTAACTAAAAGTTATGAGAATGAAAAACCAATGGCAAACTATAAATGCCGTCATTTACCTCTCTAAAAGATGCAGTTGAAGGGATTCTGGTAAGGGTTGCAGAGGCACCCAACCAAGTCTCACACATATCCGCCCAACATTTGTGTCAACCTGGTTGACACATGTACATAAACAAAAAATTTTTTTTTCGTGGTAAATTGTTAAATTTTTTCCAAAAGGAACAACTCACAGGAAAAGCATGTTGATGAAGTGTCAAAAGCCTAACACACTCAACGCTCTTGAGTCCTAACCCTCGTATGCTGAGGAGGTAATCCCTGAAAAATTAAACATACTAACTTTTAAGAAATCAGTTACTATGTGGAAAAATTTTCAATTTTGGTGTGGTTTGATTCAATATTTCCTTTTCAAGTCGCAACAAAATTCTCCATAAATGGGAGATAGTTTGGCTGAAGGTAGTCAAATTTAGCCATCATTCTCACCTACAAGCTATTACATGAAATAGCCTACTGTTTCCTACCATGTTTTTGTCACATATGATGAGAGATTTCCTGCCATCTAATATAACATTTTAATCTGTATTATTCCTGAATCACAAATATTTATTTATGATGAATCACTAAAAAAGCATGTTTAGTTTAAATCAAAGGAATATGAAAACAAAATTTGGTAAAGAAAACAAAGATGTTTATATTAAAAAATTTACTTTGTCAATGATGAGTTTTTTAAAACTTTACTTTGTTTTCTCTGGCGGAACACCCCTTAGCCATTCAAGGTCAAGGCTTCCATGATCTGTAACTAAACGGTTAAGAAAATCCTGCAAAAAAAAAATGGCTGTCATCTGGTTGATCTTTGACACTAGATTTATAGTAAGTAAATTGATATTTTCAACAAAAACATGTTAAGTAACATTTTTCTTTTGCTACAGAACATAACCAGCCCAAGGATGCATCACCACTTTCCAATGACATCTACGATCTGGTCTATCCCACATGCTTATGTCCAATATGTGCTAAAAATTACACGTCAAGCAATAAAATAAAGATAATTTGTGGCTGCATGTGTGCATTTTGGATCCCATATCAAAATTTCTGATCACCTTCATTGTTTGAATTAGAAATAATATCCAATTTACAGATTCATACTAGTTATTGACTACACTTCAACAGACTAATCCCAAATGAAAAGAAAAAAGTTTACCATGAGAAGTTTTATTTTAATCGTTTAATGAACAATTAAATCACCTTTTGGATTTTTTTTTTCCCTTTGATCTATTAATGAGATTAGCCAACCTCACTTAGTGGGATAAGATTTGATTGTTGTTGTTGCATCTATAAATGAGATTATTGGTGTTACATGCAGGAGAATGTGGAGACATGCAAAAAAAATCACTGTAGAATGTTATGCTAATAATCTGTGCAAAAGCACAGAAAAGGAAAATCTCCATGTTTAAAGTATGGAAGGAAGGTGAGTTTTTTGTGTCAAAATATTTACACATGGATTTCATGCTTGAACTAGGGTGAGAATGAGGAAAAGAAAGTTCCAGTGGCACTTAGGAATTTTTAGTGCATGGATCTTTTCTCCAGTGATGCATTTAAGGCTGATATGCCACTGGGAACAGAATGAAGATATTGCTATTATTTTACCTTGATCCTGCCTGCTAGTACATTGTTCATTCCTCTTTCTTTTATGGCTTCTGAAATTTCTCCAATATTTGAACGCATTACAGCCTCCCAATCTAATGCGTCCATTCTATCTTTACTTCTCTCTGAATTATAACCATTGCGGCATGCTTCCCTTCGCAAACTATCCCAATCAAAGGAAGTTTTCTTTGCAGACTCCTCCCTTGTGTTCTTTGCCTTTGGTGCACCTTTTGATGCTTCTGATGGAAACTTAATGGGACTGCAAACTTCAACTTTTGAGTTAGGTTCAACTATATTCATCAGCTTAAATGAGTTCTTTAAATCATTGCATGAGTTTGAAATTGCACCCTGCAATAGATGGAGCTGTTTTTGAGATGAAAATCCAAGTCCGTATTGGTTTTTTTCCACTTGACAGTCCTTTGATTCACTTTTCTTTGATATCATAGCATTTTCCTCTTCATATAAGGAAGCGAGTGATCTAAAGTGTAGCTTGTCTATGGATGAACTTGTATCATGAGAAATTGTCACATTAGACATGGTTGCTGATGATTGTTGGCTTAAAGGTTCATTTGAGTTTTTGGAAGATTCATTGGAGTTTCTCTGAGCTGTTACTGTGTCTTTATTAAACTTGGTAGGATCAGAAAAAATGAATCTCGAAATGCTTTTACTTTGTCTTGAATCAATATTCTTCATATTGTCTGAATCAGAGGAATCAGATGTAAAATCTGGAAGCAAACCCATGGAATCAAGTTGTGAACAATCAAATAGAGAACTAGCCTTGGAACTGGTTTCTTGGTAAGCATCTTCCATGATCTTCAATCTACCAAATGAACTTAAATTTTCAGAGTTCTGATCATCAACTGTACTGGGCTTGTTTAGTGACATCTTCTCATAACTGGGGTTGTGAACCTCATGAACAATGCTTACTCCTGATATATCTATACGCTCCTGACTGAGGGCATAACTATCCAAGACAGTAATTTTTGTTTGACTTCTTGGATCTGGGTTCACAAGTGTAGGGAGACTTAATCCAGCATGGGTGGTACTGGGAAAAAGACTGCTTGAAATGCAGTCAGATGGAGAGACAGAGTTCAATGAAGATGCTGCCTCATTCAGTATCCTTTTATCTTCAAATTGCAAATCCATTCTTATTGTTGTAGAAATCTCTGTTTTGTCATCTGATGTGAAAGAACGTACTTCAGGCCATCTTCTCCGGGCATTCACATCTTTACAAGAATTTTCTAGGTCACCCTGTCCTGTATTCACTATTCCTGATTCATCAGCTCTTTGCATTTTGTTTCCTTCCTCATCTCCAATGTGATAGATGAAAGAATCAGGTTCAAACACATTGTGACCAAGTGGATTGTGTTGACAAAGCAAGTTAGAAGATGTGATGATATCATGTTCATCAGTACAGATTCTCATCCTATTTGCATCTTGTTCATCTTTTCTTGGCTTAAGTGGAAACTTTGCAGCAAGGGCCATAAAAGCGGAGCTGTAAAAACAATAAGAATACTTGTAAATCAAGTACAATTAACAAGGTCAAGTTTTAGGCCATGAGATAAAATGTTGATAATATTGAATAGTGAAATATAAACAACTAATGTTATGATACCTTGAGAGGTGGTCTGACACATTCTGGGTTAGAAAAACACCTATCACAGAGTCCAATACAGAACCTTTCCAGGGAGAGAATTGTCTATCTCCTAAAAGCAAAGACATTTCTCATAAGAACATATTGAACTGCTAGCAGTAAGTTTTCGACAAAGAGACATCTCACTGCAGCTTCCTAATTGTAAACATATCTAGTTTTGTATTGCATTTCATACACAAGGATATAAATGCACATGATTTCCATTTTTTAGAGTATATAGAAGCACGGTACATTTGTGGTATGAATTTTCCGCTATCTTGAAGGTATTAGTTCCTATCAAGTTCTGCAATTTTTTCCTAATTGCAAAGCCTCTTTTAAGAAGTTAACTTTTAATGAATTCACACCAACAAGAAAAGGTACAAGTTTGACGATAATATTTAAATTTTTAGCTAATGACCTAAATACATGTATTGAAACTGAACAAAAGAACAAATCTGGTAGGATAGAACTCTAGCATCAGCAATTCCTGCTATGCAATTTCAATGCTGTCCCATCAGTTGCTTAATAGAAATAATTGCAACTTATTAGTGATCTAATCATTACTGTTTCTCTCTTAATGATGATGGTTTATATCATAAGACCAAGTACCTGGAAGACAATTATTAGTACTCACATTTGTCCTTCTTCCAAAATAATATTGTTTGGAGGAAAAACATGAATTCTTCTATCTTAATATGCATCAAACAGAATTGAGTTATACCACTGAAGATTTTCTAAAGATTGTTGAGGTCCACCCAGCTCATAGATTGTGGTTATTTGCTTTCATGTTTCAACTTACTTGTGCAAATGATTCTCTTGTGAAAATACTTTGAAATATGGTTGTTGAAGATGGAGGCATTGTTAGCAGTACCTTGGATAAGACGCATTCGTGCAATGAATGAATCTGCACGGGCACTAAATACTGTTCTTTGTTCTTCCCATTGCTCTTCTCTGTCCGGATCTGATCCTTCATATCTGATCATTTTTCCCATTAAAAGATTCCATACCCTATTTGTCTCATCATCCAAATCAACCTTGGCTCTGAGACGCTTTTTCTTGGTTTCATAAGTTCCTGTGTATGGAACAATCATGTTGCTTTCATAACTTACAAGAGCAGATTGTCCTTCAGCTGCATTGTAATTATATGTTTGATACATATAAGGCACAATTGCTTGCGACATATCAGTACATTGGTCAGTATATATAGGTTCTAAAATGTTGCTTCTACGCTGGCATTCTTGGATGGTAACATTCTGGAGACCATTAATGTCATTTTCTTGTAAAGCATCTGATTTTGAACTCAATTCAAAGTGTTTTTCTTCATGCTCACTATACCTATCTGATGTTGAATGGAGATGAACATGTTTCCTTCTTGTTTGTTTTCCTGTTTTCATTCTCATATGAGTATCTGTGAACAAGGCTTCGAAGCATGCCTGATGTCTGCTTTCAGAGTTTTGCAAAAGATCTTTGTAGCCTGCAACCATATCAGCTGTAACTGGCTTAGGGACTCGAATTGGCACCTTTGATCTCTTCTTTGTCACCCATTTGATGGGACCAAATGTCAACATGAAATCTGAAGTTTGCAAATCACCCAATGGTACCAAATTTGGTTCATTTACAAAGTTACATGATTTGGAGACTCGTGTCATTTCACCAAATTCCCCATTGTGCACTAGCATGGTTCTCCTCCTTTTACATTCTGGTGGAAATTGCGGAATATCCTGTGTCAGTGTAAAGGCTTTATCATTTGAAATTGGATATATGCAACCTCTACGGGCATTGTCAACATGATTATAACAACTTTTAGCTTGTTTATTCTTCATGTCCCCTGGCGCTAAAGTTGTCTCTGTATCACCGTCTAACTTTACATGACTCTGAATCCTATTATGTTTTGATACCTCAACAATGTGGGTTTTATCTGTACTATTTGCCTTGCCAGACATTCTAGCCAGATGCTTCCAATTTTTCATCAATAACTCTCTTCTAGAAGGATGAATTGGAATTGGATATTCTGGCAGCCTTGTGTACTTATTTGGTACTTGGTTGTTGAGACAATTCAGATCAAATGCAATATCTGATTCTGATTCTTCAACTTTAACCTCCAGTCCTTCACCAAATTGAACTGCTATCTTAGCTCTGGAGTTGGAAGCTGTTTTATATTTCTCCTTTATGCCAGATTTTGATCTGATCAATGACTCCTTTGGATACTCATCTACAGATTGGTTTTCAGAAGTAAAATTGAGTCTTCGTCTGACAATCTTAGTTCCATTATCACTGTGTTGGTTGGAAGATTTCCTTGCTATTCTTGAAGTTTTGCTTGTATCTCTAGTCATCTCTTGCGGTGCATTTGGACAATCTAAGTTTCTATTGGACACATTAATCTTAGACTGGTCTTGTTTTCTCTTTACCTGTTTGGGAGTAACTGGCTTTGGAATTACTGGTTCTTTTGGGGCAAAAGGCAAATCTTTAAGAACCTTAGGTCTGTGCTTTTTCCTTGTTTCCACTTTTTTAGCTCTTAGGTTTCTTTCTATGTCAACTGGATGACTAAAATGAGATGAAAATGGAGTGTGTATAGGCAGCTCAAGACCTTTTTTCATTAAGGAAGCACCTCCAATTAACAAACTGTCTGCAGAGGATCGACTTCCTTCCTGTACGTTCCCATCCCTATTCAGACTGATGCCAATCGACTGGATCATCTCATGATTATTCTCCAACGCCTTACTCTTATCTGGAGTTATAGGTGCTACTAGCCCTGATGAATCAAGCAGGACATTCACACAGCCTTGTCTAGTGCAAGCTTGCTTCATGCTTCCTTTGTGGATAAGGTCATCTTGATTTACTTGACTCATTTCATGCTGTATAAAGCCATAAACTTGTTTATCCTTGGCTGGCGTAGAAGGGGCTAATGCAACAGGCATTCCTCCAATCATGTTTGTGCACACGGCTTTCTCTGGCACTAAATGAAGATTGGGATGAGTCTCTATCTAAAACAATTAGCTCTTGCCCATGGCAAGAATTCATTTACTAAACTAAATAAACTCACTGACACTGACCTTGAAGATGATCGCCACTAAGACAAACACTTCCACCTGTAAGTACCTTTCCATTTGACAAAGAAAGAGGTTGATGATTACCACCGAGAACTGGAGTTATGCTCGGAATTCCAGCTGCATTGGACAGAACCATGACTTGGCCGTAATGTACCCCAGGAAGTCTTGCTGCCGGATTCAGCGAAAGCGTTTTTTGTGGTCCAACATTGTGGCAGTGACCCCCCTTTGGCCTAGGGGAGGTTGCCATATTCGTGCTCCGAAGTCCACGCAGATGACCACTAAAACCCTTTAAGATGGGGTTTCTTCTGAGGAATGACGAGAACCGCCACAGCGGCAAGCTTCCAGGGAGTCTAATTGCTGTTGCTGCTGAAGCTTTCTCCCCTTGTTTCCATCATATGAATCAGCATGAAAAATCAAAATTTGCTTTTTCGTTTGTGTCTTTCAACACCGACCTTCCTTGTCCTGCATAGAAAAATTCTGGAAGAAAGCAAAAGGAGAAAAATTAATAAAAGAACTAAGTACTGACTCCAATAACCTTCTACCTTGTGATGGAAGATGTATTGGCGAAGGTTCATCAATTAAAAAGTAACAGTAGAAGGGGATGAACCCTCTATCACAAGCTCTTTTTTTTTTTTCCCTTCAAATTTCCCAATGTAGCAAATAGCAGCTAGTATCACTACTTTCCACTCGACAAAACCTCATTTCAAGTGCAAAAAAAAGGAAGATTTTGACAATCAGGAAAGTCATAGAGAAATAAATTCAAATGAAACAACCAAATGAGTAAAATTGAAGCGCACGAAGCGATCGAGTTGAAGCACAGAACGCTGAGAAAATAGAGAGAGAAAGAGGCAGAAGAGGACTCACGCAAGACATCCCAAAAGCAAGCATTCTCCTTCTCGCTTTCCCCCTCACTGAGAGCGAGGATTGGAAGCAAACTCACAAAGAGAAGACGAGGAAAAAGTCGAAGCCCACGGTGCCAAGCGGACTCCTCTTCGCCTGCTTGCGAAGTGGCAACATCCTCGCCGCTTAACACGGATCAAAAACGGCTCCTTCTCGTGTCGCCAGGAGAAGAGCGAGAGATTCATCTGGCCGTCGAGAATTGAGAAGAACACAGATTGAGAGTAGGCGAGAAATAAGGGCGAAAAGTCACGATCAGGATCGGATTTTCCTTTCTTTTTTTTTCTTTTCTTTTTAATTCCCACGCCGTCTGAAGAAGCCAAGGCATTCGCGCGTTGCCGTTATTAACGTCTGGGTTAGGAAATCTGGCACGTGCCGACTCCGTTACTCCACTGCCGTTCTCCCCGCTGCATCTCTCTTCTCTGTTACAGGGCACAGATATATATATAGTTTTGATATGGTGAGCACTTCATCCATGAGCACCCGTGAACTCTTTCATCATCCACCGTCCGATCTCCTTGGGTTCAGGGATTGGGCTATAGTGCTCATTCGATCGGACGATGGATGATG
>JBAMHZ010252309.1:0-13691 GCA_037177395.1 Alpinia galanga | reverse complement strand
TAAAAATATTAATAAATTAAAATGTATATTGATAATTTATTATGAATAAGAAAAAAGGAATATTCTAATGAATATTCTTTTTTAGTGTGATATGGTGTGAGTGGGTTGGAGTTGAAATAGTGTTTGGTGTTAAAATCGCACCATTTTGGTGTCAAAACTACACCAAATTTGGTGTTTGTGGTTGGAGATGGTGTAAGATCTCTATGAACAATCTTGACTCAAGATTCTTCATGAAGATAAACAAGACCATTACTTATCCCTTCTATTATCTTGTATCGCTACCTCCAATTCAGCTTGTGCACCAAACTAGAATCTTTAGAATGAATGGAAACAAGGTAAGGATACTTAATGCAGAGAAAATTAAGAAAAAGGAAACATTAAGACAAAAGTAGAAGTCATTACCAAATAAAACTTATCAAGGCTTTTATTAGGCATGTATTCATATACGATCAACTTCTTTTCCTCTTCAATGCAACATCCCAACAACCTCACTATGTTTTTGTGCTCTAGTTGCACCACTAACTCAATTTCATATCGAAGTTGGTTAATTCCTTGAATTGAATTTTTTGAAAGCATTTTTACTGCAATTTCCTACCCATTTGGTAGAATTCCTTATTCAATGAGGAGATAATTTTGGTAAACAATACGAAGAAATCTCTAATAATCTATAACATAAAGTGTAGTCTATTAGTATGATTCAGCCAACCATCTGAATTAGGCTTGATCAACCAGGCCTCAGACAATATTGTCAACAAAAAAACTTAAAATAATTTTTAGTTGATCTATAAAGCTAAGGACCTAACATAATTAAATGTGCTGATTGATTGGATTGGTTTCACTCAATTGACCATACGTTCAAACTACCAATGGATCGACCAATTTAATATTTCTATGCTTGATTCATTCTTTGTAAATGTTGTCTGGTTTAATAAATTTACAAATTTAAATTATAAATAAATTGATATCTTTAAAAATCTAGAGACTATAAGTGCTTATAACAAATTCTTGTTAAGTTAAATTATTAGTTTATCTATTGTTAGACTCGTGGACAAAGAGAGAATTTTCCTTGTAGACTTCTCCAAACCCTCCTTCCTCGAGTTTGTTTTTATTGGAAAAGTTTTGAGTGGTGACTTTGAGTGCCTCAAATTCATTGAATGGGGACTTCTCAGCTAAAACCGAAACACTAAAATCATCACCCATCTGGCTGGAGAAATTAATGGAGTTTCCTAAAAAAATAGAGTAGAAATTGTTTATGTTTTTTTTATTTGGCAATGAAATCCTCTTTTATAGGATTGCTATCGAGCTGATTTCAATCTAACAATCAATTGTCTTATTCTATCAGTCGATTGCTCTATTAAATTGAATGTTGTAGTAGCACACAACAGCTCTTTCCAACTCAAATTTGACCATAACAATCAACTTCTTATTACCATCAATTGACTATTGTCTAAATAGTTGAATTTCCCAATCGAGTTCTGAACTTTCTCTATGCTCCAACAATAATATCAGTCGAGTGTAGCACTTGACTAATGGTGTAGTCGACTATACCACTTGACTACTATAACAATTCATTGTTAATACTTCATAGTTGACTGCTAACATCCAAAATCCTTATAAACCCTATCAAATATTGGAATTCAAGGTTTATGGTTTATCAACCGACTGTTGTATCCTATCAGTTCACTGATACTTTAGTTTCAATCCTAACTAAGGCTAAACTCTTGCTCCACCTGATGTCCGGTTGACTTCAATCTATCAAGAATTTTCTTGCCTAGCATTTGATCACTCTTAACCCGTTAAGATTTCTTCGACATCAAATATTTAATCCTCCCTGACCTGTTTAGGTTTTTCTTCTTGTGCCTAACATTCGGTCACCATTGACCTATCAAGACTTCTCCAGTGCCAAACATCCAATATTTCTTGACCTATTTAGACTTTCTCACTTATCTAATATATGATCCTTCATGACATATTATGATTTTCTTTACTTATCTCACATCTGATTCTCCCTAACATATTAGGACTTCCATTCAATGTGACTAATATCTCATCATCTACGACCTATTAGAGCTTTCATCTATATGTTAAGCGTTTGATCCTCCATCTCATGCTAAGGATTTAGTCTTCTATGACCCACTTAGGCTTCACATTTTACCAACTCCTTGTTAAATTTTTGATCGTCAAGTGTCTGGTCCTCCATTATCCACTTATACTTCACTACTTGTCAAATATTTAGTCAACCTTGATCTATTTGACTTCTTGCTCAATTATCTTTTATTGAAACCTATATCCTTCATGGTCAATCTAACTCAAAGTTGATTTTACCAATAATCTCCCTCTATGATAACCTGAGCTTAGTCACTTTTAACCAATAATCTCCCTTTTAAGAAGCATCACTTTGTTACATATTGTTTAAACATTAAAACTCAACTTGAACTCAACTTGATCTTGGTCAAATTTGATTAGAGTTCGATTGCACCAACAAGAAGTAGGCTCTAGAAGATCACCTAGATTTAGATGGAGATTGTAGAGAAACATCTCACCAAGCATTAAATCTAAGGAGTAGATTGGAAGAACTTTTATTATAACAATATTAAACTTGTACAAGCGTATTCATGCATTCTTGGAGTCACTCGAAACTCTTATTACAATTCAAAAACTCTTAATACTATTAATGCATAGGATCTTAACCCTTTCATAGATTGATAATATGACCAATCTAACCTCAATAGAGTTTACTAAAGAAACATAATAACTTTTTTTTGTTTATCCAATAAAAATTCTAATTGAGCTTCCTAAAATTTATCTTAACAAAACATTAATTATTCCTATTTTATCCAAAAAAAATCTAATTGACTTTTCTAAAATTTATCCTAATAAAATTCTAAGTATCCTAAAAAGATAAGAGAGAGGTGGTGTTTCTTCTATACTTCTTATCAACTACTCTCTCTTAGTGTGTGTTTGTTTGTCATTTTAGATTATCTTTTGAATCCTTTAAACTTTACACCATTACGTCCTCTAATGAATATTTTTGCATTGGTTTCTAGTCTCAAATCTTTGTTTGAGAATGTCTCTTTGGTATTCTTTTGCTTTCTTCTTTAGCGAGCACAACTTTGCATACATGACATTTTATGTATTTTTCATCATTTATCTATCTGCTTAGTCTATTTGCCTAGTCTAATTTTTGGATTCTCATTTTTGAATTTTGGTTCATGGCTTATGATTTCTAACTTCTAGTCATAATTCCATGTTCTGCATTTTGGATTCTAAATTCTGAGTTTTAGTTTTTGATTCTTGAGTTTTTGGTTTCTATATTCTAGGTTATAGATTCTAGATTTTGGGTTTAATATTTGGTTCAGTTTTTTGTTTCTAGGTTCTATTGTGAGTTTTAGTTTGTCATGAATTCTAGTTCTATTCTAAATTATATTTTTATTCTAGGTATAGATTCTATTTTGGGTTGTAGTTCTATTTAAGATTCTGGTCTTATTCTAAATTGTGATTTTCTTCTTGGTTTTAATTTTTGTGTTTTGATTTTATTCTAGGTTGTAGTTTTGATTTGGATTTTAGCTCTAGTTTTTTTTATTCTAATTCTATTTTGGATTTTGATTTTATTTTCTAAATATTTTCTTTAATTTTTTTATTTTTTTTAAGTTTCTATTATACTTTCTCCTCAATTTCATTTGAATTTGGTAAGACTTTCATTTGAGGAGACTACCACACTATAAAATTTCATCAAATAATATAACATTTTGAGAGACTATTGAATGGTTAAAATACTTTCAATATTTTCTTTAATTATTATATTTCATAGAAATAGATCTTATTAATTTTTTTAAAACTTACTGTTCAATAATCAGACATAAGTATTTTGGCCTTTTAAGATTTTGTCAACTTTTTAAAATGATTGTAATTTTCCAATATTGACTTATTAGTATACAATAAATAATTATGCTTCTCCCATTTAACTAGAGTTAAGCAAAATGTGGTTAAACCAAATTAACTAGCCAAAATTGAAAATTTGATTCTATTAATTAGAAAATTTATTTTTTAAAAAAATATTAATAAATTCAATTAGTTTGGATCAATTTCAAATTTATGATTTAAGAAATGATTTAACTGGATAAACCAAACTGGAGATTGTTAATTGGCTACTAAAATATAGCAGTCGATTGATGACCCTCCAATTGACTGCTATGTTTTAGTAATTAACTGATGATCATGAACTGCGACTTCAAAATCACAATTCTGTTCAATCCTCCTATCCTTGTCTCACATGATTTCTCCCCAATTCTAGACTCTAATCTCTCATCTTCTCTCATTTTTTAGCACCTTGCATCTTCGGCACCTTGTCGACACCCTGCCAAGGCCTACTCATCGACTCTCTAATTTAAACCTTAAACTCTCCTCTCTTCATCTTCTCTTCGGCAACCTAGCCATGGTGATTGCTTGAACCATCACTCCATCAGCCTTCCAGCCATCCTCACACTTGTGGCTTATCCTCCTCAATCCTCATTTGCGGGCAACGACATGTTCGTCCCCTTGTTGTCGACGACAAAAGATTAATTATGTTAGGGTTTTAGGATTTTCTAATGATTCAAAATAAGTTATGAATTAATGTTAAATATTTGAGGTACTTAGTATTTGATCATGATTCTAATTGGTTAATCTAATTTTATGTATATATTTTGATAAAATTATATGTTTATATTTATAGATATCAATGCAATGAGATATTTCAAATATGAATATTGATAATAATTAGTCAATATCATAATCTGGTCCTTCAGTGAGTATAAGAACACCTCCTAATTTTAAAAGGAAAATAAGAAAATGAAAAGTAATAAAACCCAAAAGTAAAATATGTGATCATTTCATTAAGTTTACTAATGATGCTAAGGAGATTAAAGTCAAATACAAATATTATGATAAGTTTTTTTTGTGATTCATATAAGAATGGAAAATAAACTTAGGTTTTATATGATCTCATGTAAAAAAAACCTCATGATATTGAAATAACTCAAACACAATTGAATTTATAATTAGGTGCAAGAGAGGGTGAGACATCTCTAATTTTCTTAAAAATTTGATCAGGATATAACTAAAAAAGTATTAGCTAAAATGATTATAATGGATAAACTCTTTTTTAAATTTGTAAAAGGAGAAGGTTTTAAAGTATTTATCGCTATGATATACCTAAAGTTTTGAATTCATTTAAGATAGATAATTACACGTAATTGTGTTGAATTATATACAGTTGAAAGAGAAAAATTGAAAAGTTTGTTACATAATTCAATACAAAAAATTTCTTTGACTATGATAAATGGATATCGATTCAAAAAATTAACTATATGTATTTGACAATCCAATTTATTGATAAAAATTGAAAGTTATATAAAAGAATTCTAACTTTTTATTCAATTATAAGTCATAAAGATTAGACAATCAGTTTAGCTGTTGAAAACTGCTTAAGAGGTTGGGGAATTAATAGATTTTTCACTATTACTGTTAATAATGTAAATTCAAATAATATTATTATTAATAATTTAAAAAAAAAAGATGATTTATTGAGATTCTACTATTTTTAAAGAGTGAATTCATTTATATAAGGTGTGTAGCTCGTATAATCAATTTGATTATTGTTGATAGTTTAAAAGATATAAATTTATCTATGATGAAAGTTAGGAATGTGATTAAATATGTTAAGCAATCTTCTTCTAGATTAAGAAAGTTTAAAGAATGTGTAGAAATTGAAAATTTTAAAATAAAAAACTCATTATGTTTGGATGTACCAACCAAATGGAACTTAACTTATTTGATGTTGAATGTAGCTAAAAAAGTTAAAAGAGCTTTTGATAAGCTTGACGAATAAAATCTATATTTAAATTAGATCTTCAATATACATATTAATATATTGTTGTGAATGATAATGAAGATATAATACTCGGATCAGATGAGAAACCTATAAATGAGTTGACATTAAAAGTTTCAAGATTTTTATATATTACTTTTAGTACTTTTGTACATGAAATTAATTTTATTCATACCATATTGAAGGAGCGATAAGAAAGTGATGGACCTGATATATATTCAATGAGTATTAGAATGAAAAATAAATTGTACAAGTATTATGGAGATTTTGATAAGATGAATAACTTATTTTATATTGTAGTGATACTTAATCCAAGACATAAATTGAATTTCATATAATTTATGTTGATTGAATTATATGAAGATAAAAAATATGTAAGAGTAAGAAATGTTATAAAAGATATTGTATTTGCTTTATACAAAATTTATAAGGAGACAATGAAGTTTTAAAGTAGTACATAAAAAATTTCATCCATTTTAGAATCAAATGACAATGACATTCTGCTTAAAAATATGAGTCAAATGGATTTGAAAAGACAATCAATCATTATAAAGTATAAGAAACAAAAGACAAATTTTTGATAATGATAATATATCAAAAATAGACAAGTATCTTAAAGAAATAGTTGAGGAATATTATGATATTTTTAATATTTTGGGATGACAGAAGTAAAATTATCATAGATTTTCTATACTTGTTCAAATTACTTATGAGCTATTCTGGAATACACTTTTAGTATTGGTAGTTGAATATTTGATTATTTCAAGAGTTTATTGACTATGATAGAAAATCTTATTTGTACCCAAAATTAATTTGATTAAGTTTATAGTTAATCAATGTCGAAGAAATTTTGGAGGATATAGAAAAATTTGAAAGCGATAAATTTTTTTAAATGAAATTATAGTTATATTTTTATTTATAATTATAAATTTATAAAGTATTAATTTGTTTGACTTGCATATTATCATTTTTTATCAAAATTTTCAAAAATAATAATTGATTCATCTTACAACACCAATACATAGATGAATTACATAACAATTAAAATCAATAATATATTTTAAATATTTTATTTTATTTAGAAGTATATTTATTTCTTGATTATCTTATTCAAAAGGTGAATAACAAATTATTACTTTTTGGTCATTGCTCATTAGGGACAAGTACAAGTTGCAATGACTAAACTCTCAAGATCTAAGGACAAAATAAAATTTTCATGTGATGCAATGTGTTTTTCTTATTCTTTAGATTTCAAAATTAAATATGATTTATGTAAAAAGAAAATTATGTTTACAATTTCTATATGACTGTATTGACATTTGGTAAAATTTATAATTTATAATTCTTATTATGCAAAAAGGTTGGAATTTGCTAACCTAGCGGTTCCTATTAGTTCGCCCCCGAACGATCGTAAAAGAGGTAAAATCACGATGAGCCTTTGGCTCTTGAAATTAATAACCAACATATGGAGAGACGGCACCCTCACGTTTGTGGGGATTGACCCATTGTCCATTATACATCTACATGCGCTAGCCACTAGGTCATTTCCATAGGGGCTATAATTTATAATTTTGTACTATAAGCTATCTATGTTATTAACTTGCTGTATTATTGAAACATATTAATGTCATTTGATTTGAATGGTTATGATGAAATAAAGTTGTATATGTGTATTATTTTGTGTATTACTATTTAATTTGATTAATATTGAATTGTAATCTTGTACACTATATTAATATTTTAATATTGAAATGTAAAAATATGATTTAATTTAAATTAATTTTGCAATTATTAATGCACATGGAAGATAATTATGTAAAATAGAAGAGATATTTTAATTTTTTAAAATCAATTTAACGAATTATGTTAATTTAAGTAACTCATGAATCAATAGTTCAGAATACCTAAAATATATATTTAATTTTTACAACTTTAAAATTTTTCTTAGAACACTTTTTATGGAAAAACTAAAAAGAAAAAAGGACAATCAACTTATTAATTGAAAAATCAAATAAAAAATGAGTAGTCGACTGCTCAATTAAAAAATTGAATAAAAAAATGAGCAATTGACTGCTAAAATTGAAAGAAAATATATCAATCGTCTTTAGCTAAAGTAGATGTTCAATTGAGAAATCAAATAGAGAGTTTAATAGTTGATTGGTCAACTTAACTAATTAACTAAGAAATTTAATAGAATATTTAATAATCGATTGATTAATTTGATTGTTCATTACTAGTCAATTGGTAAACTCAATTGCAATATTTAATACTCAATTGATAGACTCGATTGTCTATCAACAATTGATTAGTAAATTCAATTATTTAATTAAAAAATTCAACAAAATACGTAATACTCAATTGATAAATTTGACTATCTAATATCAATCAATTTACATTAAATATCAATCGATTAATGATGAAAAAATTTAATTATTTTAATTTTTAATCAAATTAATTATTTTTTTAATTATTCAATTTTTATTGAAAAATTCAGTTGATTAGTTAAAAAAAATTAATTTATTAAATTTCTATTTCATTTATTCGATCAGTTCGGTTACTAATTACTCATTCTTATATCTACCAAGGCTTATGTTTCTAAAACAACATAACCTCCACAGCTTTATTTCTTTAATTTTGTTCGGTTTAGATTTCATCAAATTCAATCCATTTAATTATTAACTGATTGTTTACTCTTATGTTAATTAATAAAAAGAAATGTAGAACCGTTATATTAGCGGTCCCTTATCACTGCCCCTATATATGGAGAAAGGTAAATTAGGAATCCAAGTAGTCAGCGTAGAAATATAGAATTATCGGTAGTCTGATAATGAAACCCAAGAATGTAACAGTTTCACATTTCTTTTTATTAATTAACGTAAGAGTAACCAATCAGTTAATAAAAAGAAGTTTCTAGAACAACATAACCTCCGCAGCTTTATTTCCTTGAGAAAAAAAAAAAACAAAGAAATAATTAAAAAAGGTGCACTTCTTTTGCCTTTTATAAGATGGGAGGCATGTAGTAGATAGGTCAGCTCATTTGTCTTCTCCCATTCCACGCCGGCGTTTGCACCTTTCCCCTCCGCAATCCTCGATGGCTTCCTTCGGCGGTGGTGCGGCTTCTCTCCTGGCGGTTTTCTTCCTCCTTGCCGCCTCCGCCTCCGCCCGTCCCGGCGTCCGCTTCCACCCCTTCAACGCCCAAATCATCACCTACGCCATCTCCACAACAGATGACCACCGCATCTCCAGGTCCGTCTCCATTTTCCGCATCATCACCCCCGACTGCACCTTCGACACCGATCACCACTCCGCGATGATCAGACGGCCGGAGTTCCTTTCTTCTAGCAGCGAGGTCGCCCGCCCCGATCCGGCAGCCTTCGGGTTTAGCTCCCTTCGCGAACGCGCCAAGGATATCCTCGTGGTTGTCATCGGCCTTCTCTTCGGGGTTGGCTGCGGCGCCCTCACCGCCGCTACCATGTACCTGGCCTGGTCCCTCGTCACCTACCGGCGCGAGATCTGCGGCTCTGATGCGTACAGCGACGAGGAGGAGGAGCTGGACGAGAGCCCCAAAAAGGCAGGTTACGCCGAGATCCCTGCTACTGACATTATCTCGGTCAACGAAGGGTATGAACGAAATTAGGGTTTGCACTATATGAATCTCGTGGGAGAACGTATTGATTTGCTTAACATATATGTGATTATGGCAGCTTATTTAGCTAATGCGGTTCTAATATCTCCTGTGAAATTAGCTGGAATAGTTTGTTACTGTATATACTTTCTATGTTATTTCTGTTGCATCTTCTTCATATGATTACATGCTTTCTATCACTGTTTGTTTGATCTTTATGACAAGAACTTGACCGTTATTGTGATGTTGTTATGGTGTCCTCTAGTTGAATGAACAATCAATTGGCTGAACATACTAGGAACTTCCATATTACATTCATATCCTTGGAAGACATTTCTATGAACTTTGCTTCATTATTGTTATAGTTGGCCAATTTGAACGAAGAAACTGGCTTCAACATGTGATGATATTTCTAGAAACAAATAATTTGGAGAGAGAATATGTAGATGGTGTTTGTGTCTTCATGCTAGAAAACATCAGTCACATAGATAATAAAAGAATTAGTATGTATGACAAAATACTAGAAACTCAATAGTCTTCTTTGAGATTTCCTTTAGTTTGTTTTGTTAGTAACTAAAGCAAGGGATTAGAACTCACCAAATATTTGCTTTAGGATTGATGTAGATTGGGAAAGGAGAAAATTTCAAAATTAGACAGACATATTGATGAGTTCTTATGGAGAAGCATAATTACACAGGTTGGTGTACCCAAAATTTTAGCGATTTGTTATGAAACTCGATTCAGTAATCACAGGCATTAAGAATTTTAGTAGTTTACAATGAAGTTCAATTCAGTAACCAAAGTTTTAAATGTTATTATTTTGTGTATAGAATTGATCTTAGATTCACCTTGGTTTCTCACCAACTGAAAATGAGAAAATTGAAGTATTAAATAAAATTTTTGCCTAGAAGAAGGTGGTTGGCTAAAATAGCAGTCAATTAGAGGAGTTATTTGTGACCTTCTATCATGTAGAACAATTCCTTAATCTATAACAAGAGGTCTATTTGGATGTTTCATAGACAAGTAATCTTGACCAGAATCGTGATTTGCTTGCTTAAAGCAATATATTTTAATCAAGAAGTTAATAGTACTAGATTTTGGATAATTTTGGATTTGCTTATTAATTTGGTGCAAAACATGGGTTGCATAAGGAA
This sequence comes from Alpinia galanga, assembly GCA_037177395.1. Classification (NCBI taxonomy): domain Eukaryota; kingdom Viridiplantae; phylum Streptophyta; class Magnoliopsida; order Zingiberales; family Zingiberaceae; genus Alpinia; species Alpinia galanga. Next base: position 3,043 of record JBAMHZ010252309.1, on the reverse strand, counting down.
TTTGCAGTGAGGGTCTATGATAAAAAGTGTGAGGTACCAATTTGACAATGTTCTGAGAATTAAAGTGGACATTGAACTTAAAAGTTAATTGGTTCAGTGGTTAAAATGATTAAACTATTGATTGGAAGTGATTTCATAAGTACGATTATTATTTTTTTATTTTATTTAGAAAAATTTATAATAGAGTTCCAAGAGAAATTATATAGAGAATTTTAGAAAAGAAAGGTGTTAGCATAGTGTATATTGAAATAATTAAGTATATGTATGAACATGTGATGATAAGTGTGAAGACTCCAAGTGGATTAATTAAAATATTTCTTATAAAGATGAAATTATATCAAGGATCAACTACAAGTCTCTATCTTAAACTCATTGAACATATCTAAGACATGTTGTTATGGTGGATGGTGTTTGTAGATGATATTATTTTGATAGATGAGACATGTGAAAGAGTAAATGTGAAGATTGAAGTTGAAAGCTTTTAGATTTAATAGAGTAAAGACAGATTATATGAAATTTAAGTTTAACAATATTAGACATAGTAAGACGATTTTAAAGATAAGACATCACAAGTTACCTATAATTAAGAATTCTTTTTACAAAATTGTGGAGGGGTTGAAAGAGATGCCTTACATAGAATATAAATAGGCTGATTAAAATGGAGAAGAACATTAAGTGTCCTTTGTGATAAAAAAATACTTCTAAAATTTAAAAATAAATTCTATAAAATGACAGTTAGACCTACAATATTATATGGAGTTGAATGTTGGGCTATGATTCGAGCACATGTATGGAAAATGAGAGTTATAGCGATGAGAATGCTAAGGTGAATGTGCTAAAATACAAGAACGAACAAAATAAGAAATGAACACATTAAAGGGAAAGTCGAAATTGTGTTTATTGAAGGAAAACTCCAAGAGATGTGTTTAAGATGTCATTTATATGTACTTAGATAACTAATAATTGCTCTAGTTAGATGTTGTGAAACTATAATAAATATAATATTAAACAAGGAAGAGGAAGATAAAAAAAGATTTGTTAACAATAATAAAATAAAATAAAAATTATTTAAATATAAATGATAATATAGTAAGGATATAACCCAATGACGTAAGAGAATCCTTATAGTCAATCTCACATAGTGAGATAAGGCTTGACTATTGTTGGTTGTTATTGTTATCTAACTTTAGTAAAAATGTTTTAAAATAGCAATTTAAAAAAGAAACTGAAAATCTTATATTGAAAATTTATAGTAAAAACATATTTTTATGAAATATATTTAATTTTTATATAAAAAATTATTACGTAATACATGTATATATATATCAAGTATTAATTGACAATTTTGAAGTTTAAGCTTCAGTTTACTCCCTCTTAATTAATACTAAAGGGCAGTCCGGTGCAGTCTAGTATAGAGTTCTGGAGAAGGGTTTATTATATGTAACCTTATCCTTCTTTTCAAGAGGTTGATTTTATAACTCAAATTTGTGATTTACAGGTCACACGACAATAATTTTACCATTGTATTAAGACTCTACTTTTTCCTCTCAACTACTATTGCACCATTGTGTGTGTGTATATATCTTACGAGTAATGTTTATAATCCTAGTGAATGTAATGACTTTTTCCGTCGTAGGAATTGCCATATGGGATCACCTCAAAGGTCCAACCAGGAACATACAGGGTAAGCCCCATTCAAGGCAAGAAGTTACCCTCCACATGGAATACTAATTTCCATAGAATGCCCCTTGTATGTAGAAGTTCATACTATGTTTCTATTTCTGAAAGGATGATTAGAAGTTCATAATACTAATAGTTGTTCTGTGCGTTGTAATTTAGTTGCGGATTGTGAATAGAGAATTCAGTAATGTTTTTGATCATTTTTAATAAATGGAGGAGAAAATCTCATACACAGGAAGACAAATGGAAAGAGTACACCCATTGTCTTTTTAAGATTGATGTAGATTGAGGGAGAAAATCTTGAATTAAACAAATGGCTGGGTTTCTATGGAGGTTATGAAATAACATAGGAGAAAAGCACCACAGTTTGCTTTGAGATTGATGTGGATCTGAATGGAGAAAATTTGAAATTATATAAGATAAATTGAGGGGTTATTAACTTAGTATAGAGAAGATAAGCACCAGTTTCTTCTATGAGATTGCTGTAGATTGAGAGAGGAGGAAATCCTCTAATCAACGAGAGACAAATTATAGAAATCTCATATTACTGAGGAGATAAGCATCATTTTCTGGTCTAAGAGGAGGAAAATTTCACATCCACTCTGAAACCAGCATCATCGAAGATGTTCAATAGTAAATATGGAAAAACTTTACAAAAACTATTGCCTCACAATAATCTCCATGAATTATAAAATTCAAGAAATCAATAGCACATTAACATTAAATAAGTAATTCCATGGAACATACATCAATAGATCACTGGTTTAGATTACTTGGAGAAGAGTAAAAGAACAAATAATTCATTTGACATGGATGCCTTGCCCACATGGTATGGTGTTGGAAGCCTTGCCCTTTTAGAAGATTGCCTACTCATTGAGACCACCACCTACAGGAAGGCAAACTTAAAATGAAATACAAACTCAGATCTACTCAATCACAAAGTGGATCCTTAATAGCATCTTCACGATTGATTATTCTTAAAAACCCCGCCATGGCCGGTCTCAAGCTTGGATGAGAAAGGGAGAGAGTTGTGTTAGATTGCCAGTCAATGTTGAAACTTTGGTAAATTTTAATGAATGAATCCATCAAGATATTATGTTAATACTAGGTTGTTCCCTGAAAGGAACATATTGTAAGCATTATAACGTCTTTGCAAGGACCGCTACATCTCTATGAGAACTTATATGTAGTTTTAAATATACAAGAGTTCTTATACCATATATTGAATAAATATAAATATTATAAGAAAATTGATTGTTTATTATTTCAAACATAGAATATAGAAATGTTCATTGGGAAAACAATGGAAGTAATAGATATTATGATGAGAAGAAAAATTAATATGCTATGTTTATAAGAGATA
>JBAMHZ010252202.1:0-13691 GCA_037177395.1 Alpinia galanga | reverse complement strand
GAAGATGGTCTCGATCTTGATGAAGAAGATGAAGACGAATTTTATATTATGTTTCTCACTTTTTATAGTTTTTGAATTGAGTTTTAAATGCTTTGAACTTGTATATTTATTATTTAAGTATGAACTGATGAATGGATGTTACTATATGCTATATATTATATATTTATATACTTGTGACGCTTTATTTTCAAATAACCCTCGCTACGCTGTTCGCTATGCACTATAGCCATGGGCGACTTTTGCGGTATGGGGCGCTACACGCAATTGACAACTATGTATGAGCATGCAAACCTCTCTCATTCACCTTTTGCATGTAATGGGCTATGGGTAGGACATTCTTGGGCATGGAATTAGGCTTTATAGCAATATATGGGTATTAAAAAATGGTTGGTACACCATGCCATTCATCTACATGTTACATTTTGAATATTCTAGCACCTTTTTCTGGAATGTTATCAAACTCAATTCACTTCTAATTATTCTCAAGTTAACTCCTTCAACATGCTGCAGGCTTTTCTCTTGTGGAACCAGTAAAGATGGTGATTCTCATCTCGTAGAGTGGAATGAAACTGAGGGAACTATTAAAAGGACATACTCTGGCTTTAGAAAACACTCATTAGGAGTTGTTCAGTTTGACACAACTAGGAACCGTTTCTTGGCAGCTGGAGACGAATTCATGATAAAGTTTTGGGATATGGATAATAATACCATACTAATTACTACGGATGCAGATGGTGGATTGCCTGTTAGTAGTTTCTTTCTTGGCTTGGCTACTACCAATCTGTCATTTCGAAAACTCTTAGCTCAAAATAACTTTTCTTTCTGCTCCACAGGCAAGCCCACGTCTAAGATTCAACCGTGATGGCTCATTGCTTGCAGTGACAACAATTGATAATGGAATCAAGATCTTAGCAAATACTGATGGCCAGAGGTTGGTAAGGATGCTCGAGAATAGGGGATTTGAAGGGTCCCGAGGTCCTCAGCATATAAGCACTAATGTGAAGGTAACTTTTGCACATTCACTCCAAAATTCAGTTAATATGGAGTGAAGGCCTGAAAACATATATTTTTTGTTTCAAAGTTAAAAAGTAATAATGATTCTATGAGAACTTGTATTCCATTCGGTTTATTTGGAACTGTAATTTTATATTCTTTAATGTTCATTTACTGCCTGATGCAGCAAAAGTAGGCCTAACTGCCAATTCTATTCTTTGTTGTTAACAAAGTTTGTATAAAATCTAACATGATTTAAATTATCTGAATTATTATGATAATTTGGTCCTCTAAATCTAGTAAGCATAAGTATATAACTATGCACTTAATGGTTCACTTTGGTCTTTCAGGTTTCACTATTTCATAGATACTACATGATAATCTAAAGTCTGATTGGAGTTAATTTACAGTTTATTTTGTTTGTTATATTTCTGACATTTATGTTGGTATTTTAAATGGATCTTGACATTATGCAGCCACCGCTTATGAATGCATTAGGGGTTGTCTCAAATGTTTCTAGCACCATCATACCTACAGCTGAGCGACCTGATCGACTCATACCTGCTGTATCAATGGGTAGTTTGGTAAGCCAATATTGACTTTAGTATCAATGGGTAGTTTGGGAAATATGATGTTAAATGAATTGTGCAGGCGGTTGTGGATAGCAACAGGAATGTTGATGTTAAACCAAGAATTCTAGAGGATACTGAAAAGAGCAAAGGCTGGAAGTTGGTTGACATTGTTGACTCTGCACACCTTAAAGCTTTGCGATTGCCAGATACATTGACAGCAAGCAAGGTTCGTTGATCTTTCCGCCTGAGAACTTTACTTCAACCAATTTGTAGGGTGGCACTCTGATGATTAATTCTTGTGTTTTGGTTTACAAGAATAACTATTCTATTCTATATAAATTCCCATGAAATAAAAATTTATATGTTTACCCATAAAAATAAATTCAGTATACTAATTCCTTATGAATTGTGATTCCCTATTCATAAGAAATAGTTGTTCTTACTCTTTTTGAGATATAACTATTCATCTATTTCATTCTTCAAAAAATAATTTTTTTTACAACCTCCAAAGAATATACGACTGGTTGGATTTGTCAGACCAAGTAGGTCAAGCTGGCAGCACTCTGATTGGTAATTTCTCATGTATAAGAGATTGTGTACATTTCTCATGTTGGATGCTCAAATCCTAAATTAGATAGTCACCAAGGGTTAAACATTTTCTTGCAATTGCAACTTGCAGGCGTTTTGGGTTTTGGTCTCATAAACAGGTTTGTGAATGACAAATTTATTGCAGCACATTCTGTTGCTATCTTTTAATAATATCTATAGTACACATTTGCAGAAAGAGATCAAGTTGGATTTCTATCTAAAAACTGTACCAAGGGTTATAATCCACAAGCAATAAGATAATGTAGACATGATGTTTGAAGACAAAACTATGTGCAATCAAAGGAAACTTGAAAGTATGTCCAGTTATGAAATTTATATCATTATGGTGATTCCGTTGATACTTTTACTGGGGTAACTTAGAACCTAACTGTGCTGCAACAAACATAAATTTTTTCCTCAAGATTTTGACCATTGGCTCCTTGACTACAGTTTATCATGATGGTATAATCAATGTGCCAATTTTGATCGAGCAGATATGGCTCTAAACCCACATAAAGAAAGCATTCCTTGACCACAAAATTTTTAGTGTTGGTTGGCATGTAAAAATTAATCTATTAATGTTACCCTATCACAAGGAAGAAATCAATGTATACATCTAGGTCATATATGTGTTGAATCACTATTAAAAAAAAAAGAAGAAGGTAGTCAGCAATGATTAATGTTAATTGTTTGCTTACTATTTCAATCATGGTTGTACTTGTGAATTTATTGTGCATTTCTTTTATTTTCATTCTTTCATAATCTCAAATAGGAGGCCGAGGCCTTTTCTCCTTTTTACTATTTGATTGATTCAGGGAACATAATTTTCTTTCCTACAGGTGGTGCGTCTGTTGTATACAAACTCTGGGCTAGCTATACTATCTCTTGGCTCCAATGCTGTTCATAAGTTGTGGAAATGGCCACGTAATGAGCGGAATCCGTCTGCTAAGGTAACAAAAGTTTTAATTGTAGTTTCTTACTAGATGCTGATATTTTCTGATGTATTCTTTTGTTATTCTTTCAGTCAAATGCATCTACTACCCCTCAGTTGTGGCAACCATCAAATGGTGCTGTTATGACAAATGAAACAACTGATGCCAATCTAGAAGAAGTGACTGCATGTATTGCTTTATCAAAGAATGATTCTTATGTAATGTCTGCATCTGGTGGCAAAGTTTCCTTGTTTAACATGATGACTTTCAAGGTGCACAACCTTCCATTTTCATGATAAATAGATTTTGGCTTATTTGAGTTAAAGATCATATTGTTTTTATATGTTGTATGATATTTCACAGGTAATGACAACTTTTATGCCGCCTCCACCTGCTGCTACCTTTCTAGCATTCCATCCTCAAGACAACAATTTTATTGCTATTGGAATGGATGATTCCAGTATTTTAATATATAATGTTCGAGTTGACGAGGTTAGAGACCACCATACTTGCTATTCTCCACAAGAAGACAAACGACCTTATTTCTTCTTTTTGAAAGCTAAAGCAAAACCTCTTCTCTTCTTCAAAATGAAAAAAAAAAACAAAAAATTCTCTATTATGCATATACCTAATGTTTTTGTCATTGACCATGGCATTTTCAGGTGAAAACCAAGCTCAAAGGTCACCAGAAAAAGATTACGGGCCTTGCATTTTCACAGTCATTGAATGTCCTTGTATCTTCTGGTGCTGATGCCCAGGTATGTAGGTCTAAGTATCTATTTCAATATCTTTATCAGATTATTGCATGGAGCTGATACAATTATGACTTCCAATTGTTTACAACATGAGCCTTTACGCCCTGTACTTGAGTGATAATTTATCATAAGTATTTAGTTTTAGCTCGTTTGAAGGTTCAGTTTTGGTGAATTAATTGCAGCTATGCATGTGGAGTATTGATGTGTGGGAGAAGAAAAAGTCCAGATCTATCCAGGTGTCGGCTTCCCGTGCATCCCCGTTAGTTGGGGACACCAAAGTTCAGTTTCATAATGATCAGGCACATCTCTTGGTTGTCCATGAAAGTCAACTAGCAATCTATGACAGCAAGCTTGAATGTTCGCGCTCAGTAAGTTCTGATCTCAACATGCTCTTCTGCTCTCCTTGTTGGTTATGTTGGAAGATTTCTCAATAATGGTTTTCCTTCGCTATGATTGGGTGCTTGGATTTTCCCTAATTCCATAATTGATGCTTGATAGTTGATACACAAAGGGGAACAATAATCTCACATAACGAGTAGAACTCACAAAGAGCAGTATTACTAAACCGAGAAAAGATTATCATGGGGAATAGATCCCTTTTAAATACACCAACCCAAATAAAATAATAACTAAATTAAAATATTATTTAAAAGAAATTCTTCTGTCGCTAAAAGGACTTTATCACCTGTTTGCAGGGATGATAATGGAGTGGACTAGGGTAGGGAAGATTTTTAACTAAGCCATACCTGCCCCATATAGGAAATGAGACAAGACAAGATGTGTTTCTGGATGCACTCTTCTTTTGCACTCAAATTTTGATGCGTCTTTGAGAGTGTTTATACTCAAGCTTATATCCTCTAGAAGGTTATACTTATCCAAAACTAGTGGAGAGGCTCTAGAAGTTCAAGAAAGGCTAGGTAGAGGACACGTCTTTTTTTTTCTTCTTTTTTTTTGTATGTGTGTGTGTATGTATCTTTGATAGGGCATGCCTTGTGTGAACAAGTGAGGCCTATTCTTTTGTCAACAATAATGGACACTAGGCAAGGAGATTATGATCAAATGGAGGAAGGAGACCTTCCTTTTCCCAGAGAAGTCGCATTTAGGGAAGGAGGTGACGTATAGAGAATGGTTGATGCACGAGGAACTCTATAGTGTTTATCCATTGAAGTTGGGTGTTCCAAGCAACAGCACTGGTGGTTGGCCTTCTCAGAGGATTGACACGAGGTCAAGTATCAATTTTTAGGTAGCATGGTGGTCTCTAACACCTGTAGGCGGCAGCTTTTTGAGTTGGCAGCTGTGGTTGATGCAAGTGAACATGAAACAACAGGAAGTCACAAGGCATGGGTTGCACAAGAGCAATTGAGAGAGCACGAGAAAGAGTGCAAGGACGGTTCCATGAAGAGAGTAATAGATTGAATCACGAAGTTAGGTCCCGTTGCTTAATGAAGAGAACAACAAAGTAAAGGAATTTAACTCTGTTACGACTTGTAGGAAATAAGGCTCGCTGTCCTTCCATATAAGTAATAAGTCCTCTATATTGAAGGTTGACAAATATTCAATTCAGCTGAGAGGCAATAATATTAAGCATGAATATTAATTTTTTTTTTCACGATTAGAGAGAACATAAAGGTTTTTAAAGGAGTATCTGGAAAGTTGTGAAGAACAAATAGGGATGACGTCTAATATTTTGTACTCCTTATGTTGATATGCATAAGTATGCATTTTATTAGTTTCATTGCTTGATGAACTCCTTATGTTGAGAAGGGGAGCCTTGGCGCAACAGTAAAATTGCTGCTTTGTGACCTAAAGGTCACGGGTTCAAATCCTAGAAATAACCTCTTGTAAAAAAAAGTAAGGTAAAGCTGCGTACACCCTTTTATTGCTCGATGAAATTTTCATTCTAACATCAGCATAAAATCTCTTAAATACCCTCAGTAAAAAATTCTCAGCATATTTAGTTTGTGTAGGAAGTCTCATTGAAGGAATCAAATTAATAGGTTGACCTCTTATGAGTTTAAAATTGTAAATGGAGACGTACTCATATATCTTAATAAAATTATTATCATGATTTTATCATTTGGTAAAAGTGAAATTTGAACTCCTAATTTATCTTATCAAATCAACATAAAGGGTGATGGGGATGCAAATTTCGCTTTTACCAATTAATGAAATTATTTTAACAATTTTATTAATATATCTGTGACTATCTGTCCATTATGATCAATTTTGAAGCTAAAGTTTAATGTTTACTTTGCAATCTACCAACCTGAGAGCTCTACTATGTGAATAAGAGACACAAGTATCGATATTAGAAGAATTGCATTGATTATTTTTATAAAGAATATACCCTTTAGGCTAAAAGAGCACACCATACAGATTATGCCTATGCATTTATTAGCCTAAGTCATCCGACTGGCTCCAAAATTTACATCTTTCATGGTTGTGAGAAAATTGGTTCTGATTCTTATTTAAATATTGATTAAATTTTCAAATTAGAGGTTGCACTAACCTAGAGATATTGGAGCTTTTGTCTTTCCATGTAGACTTTGTCATAGGTCATACTTTGGAAATCTTAGTGCTATTATTTTTATCCTTTGCATTATCATTTTCATTTTCTTACCTTATCTGACACAGGGAACAAAACACTTGAGGATTGAGATCCCTTTTGGTTTCCAATCCAAACAAAATTGAAATATTTTATGAAAGAAATAGTCCTATATCGAAATGAATTTTATCAAACTTGGACTAATTTTCTTATTCTCTAAATATTATATTAAATAAAAATTACCTTAATCAATAAATTAGAATAAACATTTTTCAAAGTTCATTTTTGAAAAAAGAAATCTATTAATGCTCTTTCCCAGTTCAAAGTGGAAGCTTAACTATGTCGGCTTGTTCATTGAATATGATAAAAACCAATAGATCTTTTCGTGTGCCCTTCTTTTCAACGGCGGATTTAATTGCCCTTTTTAGTTCTCTCTTTCATGCTTTGACGCCTCTGAGCAATTCTTCCTGGTGTGACTACGTTCTATATTACCACTTATCTAAATGTGCTGGTTTAAAGTAAGGATATCTGTTCTGATACAGTGGTCTCCGAGAGACATGCTCTCAGCGCCAATTTCACATGCAATCTACTCTTGTGACGGTTTGTCAGTATATGCTGGGTTCTCAGATGGTGCCATTGGAGTCTTTGAAGCTGACAGCTTGAGGCTTCGATGCCGGATTGCATCATCTGCTTATTTACCGGCATCCATTCAGAGGTACATCCAAAAGAGTTTTCTATGTGAAGCCTATTAGGTGGACATTTTGTTATCTCCTTTCTGGAATCATTCACAAACTGAATGCTTTTTTTTTTTGTTCCTTTCAACTTCTGGTTCCCAGTGCCGGATCTTTGCATCCTGTGGTGATTGCTGCTCACCCGACTGAATCCAACCAGATTGCACTGGGCATGAGTGACGGTGCGGTTTATGTTCTGGAACCATCGAACGATGCCGATCCAAAGTGGGGATCAGCACCACCCCAGGAAAATGGCTCTCTTCCTTCGTCCTCGAATCTGGTTTCCAGCAATAACCAGACATCAGAGCAACCGCCTCAGAGGTGACTTGGTTTCCTAGAAACAGAGTAGATGTTTTGTGCAAATGGCTTGAAAGGAGAACAGTAACTCTTGAATACAACCCAGCAGCTACACATTCTTTTTTTTTATTCGATGGCAACATGCTCTCCCATTGTAAAGCTGTTAATCATTGTGATGCATAGATGTTTCCTAAATGTTGTAAATTATGCTGATACAGTTAATTGTCCTAGAATTGTTTTCCTTCATCATCGATTATTATCATTAAATTTTTTTTATTATAATAGTTTCAGCACTAATTTGAAGTGCAAACGATGACCACCACGATGAATTAATTAGCACGGATTGATTAATTAGGTCATATGACCTAATTCTGTTCTTTAGATGACTAAGTAATACAAATAAATAATCATATCCATTTCATGGCTTCCCCTTTTTTTCTTTTTTATCATCCATCCATTTGCTTATTAAAATCTAAAATAAGGGCCTCTTATACGCATCTCAGTCCTCCAAATTTTAAAATTTGGAATTTATGCACGTTCTGTTGACCAATAAGGCCACCTCGTCAATGCCGTCAGGGTCAATCTCAAGGTCCTATTTGAATATTTTGTCAAAGTTATTAAAGGTCAAAAGTTGATGCATTCTTCTCGTCGAAAAGACATTGTTCCTACCATTTGGCTCCTCTCAGTCACGTAGAAGAACTAATAGGATGCAAGTGGAAGTCAAATAGAAAGTTAGGTTAATGTTTTCCAAATGAGATCAAGGATCAAAGAATATTCACACTTTTTTTTTAATTTGCCTTTTAACCATCAAGTTTATTTTGCTTGAAGGGATCTTGAATTAAAGAGATGAATAAAGGACAGTCTAATATATGAAGTTTTCACCGTGCAAAATTCTAAAAAAGGATCTATTATATGCAGGTTTATCCTGTTTTTTTTTTTACAAGAGGTTGTTTTTAAGCAGCAATTTTACCGTTACGTTAAACTCTCCTTCAATTAAAGAGATGAATAGTAAAAAAAAAAATTTAAAGAGATGAATAGTTAAGAAAAATAAACCAAAAATACAAGAGGAAATTTTGTAGAATTTAAAATGTAAAAAGGAGGTAGGGCAAAGGACTAAAGTGTATCATATTTTTTTAGCAATTAGATATTCCTTTAATTTTGAATAGACTTAAATATTGATTTTGAAGGAAATAGTTTACAGAGTGAGTTTTCTTGCATTAAAGAATTTGGATGATTTTAATGTGAATGGTTCAATAAAATTATTGGCCTTTTAATAAATAATGATAATTAATTTTGACGATTTAAAAATTAAAGAAAGTTTGATCTATTTTTAAGGAGAAAAATAAACAAAATTGACAATAAGGAACCGTTTAACTCGGAACAAATCCCGCGGAGCATCTTATGCGGAGAGTGGGGATAAATTAAACCGCTCGTTGTCCACCCCTGCCGCACTTCTATTTATTCCTCGGATTCGGGGCGCTCCTTCGTTCATTCTCTCCGGTCTTCGATCACGGCCCGAGGCGACGAAGGGTCGGCTGGAAGGCCGCCAGGTATCCTTCATCTTCTTGCCTGTTTGTCTCAGATCTCGTTCGCATCCTCTCGATTTGATTCGTTGCGCCGCTCATGGTTGATTCAAACCCTAGGTTTACGATCTGGTTATGCGGTCTTATGCTGGATTGGGTGTTTTGATGTGATGTCTCGTTAGGCGTGGGGGTAGGGTTTCGATCGCTAGAGGAATTTAGTGGATCTGAGGGGTTGTGCTTCTTTGACTTGGTGCCTCCGTCTAGGTATCGAACCGCATATGCCGTCAAGGTCGGGCATCTGGTCTTATGGATGCATGTGCTTATGATTGCAAAACAAAAATTTAGCCCTATTAATTTCCTGTTTTCAAATTCATGGACGACCATTGCATTTAGGTTTTCCATAAGTTAGATAGGAAGTCATATGAGCTAGATTTTTTTAGCATTGATTGCTTTGGAGCCTTCGCTCTCTTATCCCTTGTGTAAATCTAGAAAGTTGTTTGTCTAAAGGAGAACGTAAATTTAATCATAAGCTCAAGGCCTGAATTTGTAACAGGAAAGGAATCAACTTGGAAGAAAAGAAAAGAAAAGAAAAGAAGATTTTCATAAGAAGAACATAGGGAGATGTTTTCCTTTTTTGACGCAGTCCATAAATGGAAACAAAGAGAGAAACATAATTTAAAAAAATTAATTTGTTAAAAAAATTGAAAAATATAAATAAAACATATATTTGGAAATAAATCTTGATTTTTTTGGTTGGTTTGAGCTCCAATGCTCATGGATAGTGCATTTTCCATCCAAATTGTGCAGAAGAATTGGTCTTAACTGGCAAAAGATTTCCACAGGTGTTTTCTTCCTTTCCTATTCATTTTGCTAGAGGAAACATAGGTAAACTTTAGTGCCATAATTTTATAAGGTCACATGATAGTTAGCATCTTCTTTTTTTCAGTTCAGTGTAAATTAGACAAAACAAAAAACGACATAAATTATTATTGAAGCATTATCACTCAAGGTTTTGAAAGTACATATGGATATTTATGGTAGAGCCACCACATAATTCATATCCAGTATTGTTACACATGCTATTTTATTTACTGCCAATGTGTAAAAAGGAACACAGATTCAATGATAATAATGTTGAACGTCATTATAAAAAGTATGACTTCATGAGTTTTTAATTTACTGTATAATATATAAAATTAGTACTGAAGCTATGCATGCAAACGAATATTATGTCTGCTCACTAAACAAATAAAATAATGATTCTAAGCACTATTGACCCAATCCATAAAAGGGATTTTAGATGTTTTCCTAAAAAATACACATTTTTTTAATTTCTGTTTGGAAAAATTTATTGGATCAAAAAAGTATTAATTTAGGTTTATTAACCTGTTTAGATATGACATCTTAGATAAGTAAATATTGCTAATGATATAACCTTGCATGTAGGTCACTTTTGGATAAAATATTTGTAGCTAACCCAAAATGGTTGTCTAAAATAACTTCATAATGATTTGATTTGGATTTTGACAATCTCTGTTGCATGGCCATAACTAGATGCAGTGTAGGCCCTCCCCTCACTAGATAAGTTTTTATGAAGAGACTTTGTTAAAACAATGGTATTAGAACCATATTTTTAAGGTGCATTAATACATTTTACATTACAAACACATCTATGGAAGTCTACTCATGCATTCAACAATTGACATTACTGTATCTTTTTACAGGATTTTTTTAGCCAGGTCTCTGATATTTATGCTCATAAAATTGTCTTGCCTTTTTCTTTGCCAGGTTACTCATTCTCTCGTCTGACAGTTATATTGGATACATGGCAGAAATGTGCTCTTGGTTGAGTTACTTCAAGTTCCGAGCCTTGTTTCTTGATGGAGTTATTGATCGGCGACTTTCTGTTCATGGAGATTTTATGCTCACTTCTTTTGTCAACTGCACCTAGAAGTTATCTTGGAATCTACAGTCTCCAGAGGCAGCTATGCAGTGAAGTTGACTTATTTTTTAGGTCGCTGCCGTATGGTTGGAATCCTTGCCTTTGTGTGTGCAATCAACTTTTGCTGTCAATAATACTGACATTTTCCTTTGGCTTATATAGCCAGTACTTTTCTTGATTGGAGCCTATGTGAATCTCATGAACGTACTGCACAAAAATAATACAGCTGGTATGGTTTTGACATTATCTTTGATTTTGTTACTTTTACTTTTAGAACCTAATAATATGGTTAGTATGGTTTAGGCATGAAGTGATTTTCTTTTCTTCTCTTTCAGGACTTAATAAGTGTAACTAAATCATCAATCTCTAAACATTCACCTTGTTATTTCAGGTGTCTTGCACTAGCTCTTCAGCAGCTGGTCTCTTCGTTTCAGTTACCTTATGATTTGAGTGCCTTCTATAAAAAATGGAATCAATAAACAAGCAATAAATTTATTTACTGCCAGAAGTTTTGGTGCACTTCTTCAGTTTGTTGGCTGATACAGTACCTACAACCTATTTTTTCCTCCAATATTGTATGGGCAACTTGCTGTCTTGAGATTGAAACTTGGGCTCTCATCATTGTAATGATTTTGCAACTTCCCACTTTGTTTGTGCATGCCTTTGGTTGAAAAACTTGATCATAGGCATCCTTCTCTTTTCTAGGACAACAGGGAGTACTTAATCAGTCAAGGATGGAAAGGTGAGTATTGAATTACAATTGCTTCGGTGAGTAAATTATACTCAGTTTATATTTGTTGAATTTCCTTATCCTGCAGGTACAAGATAGTCAAGGAAGTTGGAGATGGCACTTTCGGAAATGTTTGGCGTGCAATAAGCAAGCAAAGTTGTGAAGTGGTGTGTTTCCTAAGAATTAATAGGCTTCTATATTTACTTTGAATTACCTTTTACTGCTTCACTATTAACCAGCTGGATTCTGGATATTACTTTTTGGGGGCATTTAACTCTCCTGCAAATGTGACTGTTTTTGTTGTTATCTCAACTACAGATCCAAATGCTATGCATCATTATCTTGTTTTTTCTTTGATGTGTGTATTTGCATCACTAGTAGTTATAACGTAGAGAAGCTTTTGTGTGATTTATGTTTAAAAATCACCATTGGAAGAATGATTTTTTTCTGACTATTAGCATTTACAGGTTGCTATTAAGAAGCTGAAACGAAAGTATTACTCATGGGAGGAGTGCTTGAATCTCCAGGAAGTGAAGGTAGTTTGGAATGTTACATTTAAGCAAAAAAAAAAAAAAAATCCCTCTTCATTAATTTCATCAAGATGCAAATTTTCCAGTCGTTGCGAAGACTAAACCATCCCAACATTGTCAAGCTCAAAGAGGTTATTAGAGAGAATGATATCTTATACCTAGTTTTTGAGTACATGGTATGCCTCTTCACTACTTTTATGCTTTCTGGGTTTTTTTATTAGAGTTTGAATTGATTTAATATCTATTCAGGAATGCAATCTCTATCAGCTTATGAAAGAAAAGGTTAGATCCTTTTCAGAAGGTGAAATTCGGAATTGGTGCTTTCAGATCTTCCAAGCACTGGCTTACATGCACCAACATGGTTATTTTCATCGTGACCTTAAGCCTGGTACTGCTTCCTCCTCTCCCCCAAATATTTGCTCTGAAGATAAAAAGTTACAAATGTAAAAAAACACCACCATATTTTAGGGCATTTTAACCAAGTTTTTGAAACATAATTATTATTTCTTAATTTGCCATCCCGTGTTGTAAATGTATTAGCATTCCTGTTCATGTGCTTCTGGCCTTTTAAATTGCCTTCTAGGGTACCTTCTAGCAGTGAGATGCTGTCGCTGATATGAAAATTTACATTTCATCTGATGGTGCCCGTACTATTTTTGCAAACTGTTCAACCCATTTCATGGAGTGTCTTGTTCACATTGTCTAGATTTCCTGCTTTTCTGAGTATACTACTACAATTTCATCTTTGGACCAAGGATAGAAGTTCATTTATCTCGTAAAATATTAGTATTTTGATGAATGATTTTGTCATTGTAATTATACTTTTGGTTTCTTTAATCCAAAAGATGCATTGAGTCTTGGCAGCTAGAACACCAAGTGAATTATCAAGGCCTGTTTCTCACTTTCTCTTCAAATAGAGTTTCTCATTCAACCAAGTGAAAAAGAGCTTGGATTTTTGCTTTGCAGAATTTTGAAAATGATTTATGTTTAGTAATTGTCAAGTGCTTTCCTGTGCTGGAATAATCTAGATTCAGTAGACTTTCTTATGTCTACTATGATTTGAGGTAAACTTTATCACTGTTAGTTTTTTGACAATTACCAAGGACCGAAACTGCTTGGCTTATGTGTGAGAAAGCTTTAGATAGTTTAATCAGGCATATTGGATTTCCTGCCCGATCATCTGTTTGTAATTTTTTAGTTTGGTGTGGTACAGTTGCTTTTTAACTTGTGGTTCTTAAGCTTTAAAAAGATTGTTATGCATGCGATTCATTGACTAGGATAATTATTGTGTTGTAGCAAGTGTTAATTGCGTGCCAATTTTTGCATGCGTTTTAATCACATTTATCACTACTTGTAATACCATTAATTGTCTCTTTTCTACAGTCGGCCTTTTGCTTGTGTAAGCACTTGTGCATATAATGTTTTGGCGAAGTTTTCTGATAAGCTGTATTATACCCTTTTCAGAGAATTTGCTGGTGACCAAAGACATTGTGAAGATAGCAGATTTTGGCCTTGCTCGTGAAATACATTCTAAGCCACCATTCACAGAATAT
>JBAMHZ010252095.1:0-13697 GCA_037177395.1 Alpinia galanga | reverse complement strand
CATTCTAACGCCAAAACGATCTATTGATATATTACGAGATGTCCATGTCGCTAAGGAGCAAGGAAGACCTTATGTTGTGGTTTTTGTTGGTGTCAATGGAGTTGGAAAATCTACTAATCTAGCTAAAGTAAGTGCTTTTATCCTAGTTTGCTTAATTTAACTGGCTTTAGAATTCTTTTTTAAGGATATTTTTTTTCCAGGTTGCATACTGGCTTTTGCAGCATGACATTACTGTCATGCTAGCAGCCTGTGATACATTTAGGTCAGGTGCTGTTGAACAGCTTCGCACACATGCACGCAGACTCCAGGTGTGCAATGTTCTTATGATTGTTTACTCGAGATTTATGCTGGTTTCTCATATATATTGTTGCAAAATATTTTTTGTGCCATATTCCAAGTTCACTCATTTTATAGTTAATAATTATTAGTTGTCAGAACTAGATTATGTAGTGTGGCAAATATTATTCAGTCATTTTCAAAAATACTTGTGATCATAGTGTCTTCTCTTCTGTTTCCATTAACCTCATTTAACTTTTTTACCTTTGGTATTCTGATTGTCTGCTGAACTGTAGTTTATGTTTGTTTATATTTAATAGATGCACTGATTTCTGCTTAGGCCGTTGGTCAAATGTTGAAACCATAACTAATTAAGCCATTGTTCAAATGCTCAAACTAAAATTGCTTCTGGAATCTTTGACGAATGTAACTCCATTTTGGCTTTGGTTTGACTTGAGAAAGTCTCCAACTTTAGTGATGATACAGCAGAACTGAATAATGTTTACTCAACTAAACCAAATTAATCACAGATACCTATATTTGAAAAAGGCTATGAAAAAGATCCTGCAGTCGTAGCAAAGGAAGCCATCCAGGAAGCTAAACGGAACAGTTCAGATGTGGTACTCGTTGATACAGCTGGTCGCATGCAGGTTAGGCTTGACTATTTAAATGCTTTTCAATTTTCAAAACATTTGGAGAGATGTCTGTTCTTACTCTCTGACATATCAGGATAATGAGCCGCTAATGAGAGCACTCTCTAAACTCATCAATCTCAACAGCCCAGACCTAGTTCTTTTTGTCGGAGAGGCTCTGGTTGGAAATGATGCCGTGGATCAATTAACAAAATTCAACCAGGTGCTTTTTGTGTATTATTCACATAACTTTGCTGACTGTTATGAACGCTTAGCATAGCAATATGAAGGAAATATACCTATTCCATCTTTTAATACTTAGTTCCTCATATGTTGCAGAAATTGGCTGACCTCTCCACAGTTCTTAATGCCAGGCTGATTGATGGTATCCTGCTCACCAAGTTTGATACTATCGATGATAAAGTCAGTTAACTGAAAAAGTTTATATAGATATTTATCACCTATGTTTTCCTCGCTTTTGTAAAATGAGTTTTTCACCTGCAGGTTGGAGCAGCTCTTTCCATGGTTTATGTTTCGGGAGCTCCAGTGATGTTTGTTGGCTGTGGTCAGTCTTACACAGACCTGAAGAAGCTCAACGTGAAGTCCATTGTGAAAACTCTTCTGAAGTGAATGTAATTTGTGTGCTCTCCCCATCACTGTTTGCTACTGTGTCTTAACTTAATATACCCCCTATGACCTCATTCTGGACTTTGGAAGCAATGAATCATGAATGTTTTGATCTGTTATGTTCCTGTCGTCTCTAAGTTTGGATTTGTTATGTTACTGTCGTGTAATGTTTATCTCTCGTATTTAGGATTTGTTTGAAATAAATCAGTGATGCTTTAGGAAAATGGATTGCTGTGCAATGATTGGAACTTTGGAGTAGATGGAACAATAGATTCACTTGGGATGTAATCCCAAAGAAAAGCCAAGTTTCTTTGCATTGGAGGTGTGTTTTTCTTTTGGTAGTTCACAAACTATTGTTTTGACTATGCACATTCCCTTCCGGCAAGGCGCAGTATCTATGAGCATTAATCCGATGTAGTAAAACAAATGTAAACGTATGATAATTATTTCTGAATAATATTTATTTACTGGGAGGATGAGATTTAACTGTAAATCGTTGTACAAATTATAAATCATTAATAAATAAATGTGGGATTGTTACAATTAAACAATTCCATTCCATTAATGTGATTTTTGGAATAAAAATAATTGTTTTAGACAGAAATTAGTATCAGCTTTGATCTGTAGAAATGTTTTTGGGCGCAAGGTGTTTTTTTAGCTGAAAACAAATTATTCAGAAAAGAAAACCATAACATAGTGTTTCTAGAATAGGAATGCCAAAGTGTTTGAGCATTTTTTTTCTTCCAAAAATAAAATCACTTTGATTATCCCAAATAAAAGCCATGCAATACAATAGTTTAGTAGGGGTCTCAGATAATTTTTTTATTCAAAACAATAGCCGTGGATTAGGCCTGTTTGGAAGAAAATCTCAATTAGTTTTAATGGCCCAAAAATCATATATTGGATAAAAAATCATTTACTAGAGGATCAGTAAGAGTGTCAAGTGATCAATATATTTGTTTTCCAGTCCAAATGGCCTATTAAGATTAAAAAATAACCAACCCAAAATAAGTGATCTCCTTGTAGAGTAAAGCAAAGAATAGAAGAATTCTGAGAGTAGAGCAAAGCCAACATTTAATCTTCTATATCTACTGACTATAATCACTTGATTACCACAGACTGTGTTCTTGCAGACTTTTGGTTAAGACGACACAATTTTTCACAGTCTTCGACCTCGTAAACATTTTCAATTGCTGCACAAAAGGGAAAAAAAAAAAGCTGTATAAATGCACACACATCGTGTACATGGATCTACTATTTATGACCGAACAAGCCTACACGGCTTTGCAAGCCGTGGATTTGCGATTTCATCTCTTTGCAATAGACTTATTTGTAGGTGACTAAATGCACACCATTTCAGATGCAACTATTTCTTCAAGGCATTTTTGAGACTACGGACTGTGATAAGTAGTTGTTGTCTTTCACCTTCTACTTCTGCAAACTTCAAGCTAATCTCTGAATACCTTTCGTGCATTTCTTTCAACTCGTCTTCGGTTGATTTATTCCGCCTTTTTAGGACTGATATCTCATTTAGCATATCTTTTATATGCTGATCACAAGTATAGGAAACCAAATCTTGTTCTCTTAAATTTGTTCGATAATACCTGTAAATGATCAAAATCCAGATAAGAACATGGAACACTCGTTACATCGTTACATTGAATTTGGAACCCGCCTTTTTTTATTTCTCATATGTTCTCTAGTGATTTTTGCCGCTATTCTACTCTCTTGTGCAGTATGTTGGCTTGATGTAGCTTGATATCAGAAAAAGGTAGTTGATCATATTTGTAAGATCAAACATATAAAATGGATCGATTCCTAATTGCTTAGATTTATGGTCATTCAATCAACATTGAGTTGCTTAACAATAGAAAAAATTGTATAATTTTTATAATATTAAAGTTTGTCTGTGTCAACGAGGAGGATACTAGTAATAATTGAAAATTAAGGGATAGTCACCTTGATAATTCTTGAGATTGTTGCAGAGAGTCGGCATCACTTTCAAACTCACACTTGTAGCTCTCAAAATGATCATCTTCTTCCTGAAGTAGGTGAATACTCAACTATTAGCTTTGTCAGTAAAAATACATATGTAATGTGTTTACCTACTCATTTACTTAGTCAAGCTAGCGTTTTGATTGCATGACAAGTTATGCATACGCAGTTTCATGAAAAATGGTTTCTCCATTCATTTTAATTCATTGAAACATAATTTATTTTACTTTTATAGGATTTTATTTTAGAGTTTTTTTTTTCTTTCTTGCGTTTGGTAGAACCATGAAGTGGTCAACAGGTCATTGAAGTGATACTTACGGTTTTGTATGTCTCCCCAAGTTCAGAAACCAGACTCCTCAACTTTTGTTTTTCTGATTTACCTTCAGATACCATTTGTTTCAAGTGATCATACTTTAGTCTAAGGGCCTCTACCTCAGAAGTCAGTATAATAACAATATTCTCTTTTTTGTCTGTCAAGTTCTTGAGTTCATTCCTTTCGTCCTCTGATTTTTCTAGTACCTGCTTCAGTAGCACTATCTCTTCCTTGAGAAGTTCACTTTCTGAATATCTATCTTGAAGCATCAGCGCATTTGCTTTGTTCTTTGCCTCCAAACTTTCCACCCTGTTTACCAATTTCTCTCTTTCTTCATAGACTAAATGTTTCTCCATTTTGAGCTTCTCAATTTCAGATTTTAGTTTTTCCATTTTCTCCAATGTGGCCTTCAGCCTTTCTTCAGAATTCCTGCAACTTTCAAGCTCTTCATTCTTGCCTTTAAGATTCAAAAGCAGCTTATCGGTTTCTTTGGATTTGTGAACCAGAACCCTTAATAAATGTTGAAGATTCATCTGATATTGGCCATGCACGGATATCAGGTTCTCCTTGGTTTCCTGGAGAAGATTTTGCAGGAAAATGTTTTGAGAATGCAACTCATTAGCTTCATCCAGCACTCTTTTGACCACTTTCTCGCTCACATAAAATGTCGATGAGGCTTGCGAAGAAAGCCTCCTAAGTTCCTCATGAAGCCAATCAGCTGTGTTAGCATTCTTCCACTTTGTTTCCTTCAGTGCCTCTTCTGCTTGTATGGCCTTTTTCTCTTGTTCAACTTTATCTTGTATAACGGTGTAAATATCTGTTTTAAATGAATCAGCCTGTGATTGCAGCTGTTTCTCTAGCCATTCAACTTGGCACTCAAGATCATTGATAAGTGCAATATGTGCTGAACACTCGTACTGAATGCCAAGTTGCTCTCGCAGTTGCATCTGATCCAGCTTCAAGGAGATGTCATGGTTCTCCTGTTTCAAAATTTCATAGTCCAAAGCTAGCTGTTCCATTTGCAACAAAAACTCTTCGCGATCGTTGCTGTACAACACCACTCCATTGTTGAGGTCAATGATCTTCTTTTCTAAAGTACCATTTTCTATGTCATTTTGTTTAGTATCTGAGTTCTGAAATCCTGACAATCCATTTCCTATTTCTGCGCATTTGGGGCACATCTCCCTGTTTTTTTCCTCCAACAGCTCATCAAGGTCTCTAACGGCAAGCAGTAACTCAGAATTGGCTTCCTGTGTTTTATGTAGCTGCAACCGAAGACTCGAGTTCAGATTTCTCTCATGATCTAACTCTTGTTTGATTTCTTCTAGCACAGACGAAGGGCCTTTCCTAGCAAGATGTGATTCACCTGAAACATTGTCATTAAAGCTTATTCTCTCCTGTGAAAGCACTTCGCATTCTCTGCGCAAAGCATCTCTTTCCTTTCTCAGACTACTTGTCTCTCTCAAAAGTTCTTCTCCTTGCTTGGTATCCTTGATGATTTGCTTCTTCAGCTTCTCCAACTCTTTCTCGGATACTTCCACCTTTCTTGTCAGGGAAACAACTTCACTCAGCTTCTCGAGTTTGGTATGAGAGAAAGGAAGGCATTCTCTTGATCCAGACTCCATTATGGCGTTTGCCGAACCATCTGTGCTTCCCTCACCTCCAGACCATTCAGAGCTGCTCCTTGATCTTTTCTGAATGCTAACATCTGTAGTAGGCGATGAGAAACTGGCGGCATCATGCTGGTTGCTGCCAGCGTTCTTAATGATGTCCTCTCCTGGTGTATATATTTCTGATCTTCCATCAGAGCTGGCTTCTGATGTAACATCAGGACTATTAGATTTATGGCGTTCGTTAGAATCTGAATAATTTGGCAGGTTTCTGTTTGCAGTAAATTTTACTCTGGGCTCTCTGCTGATATGCGATCCATCCTGGCAAAAAGAAATCATGTAATGCTTGCAGATCATCCTTGGTAATGTAGATAACTTGATTTCATAATTTAAAATTCTCTTGGAGAAATTTATTCCATGTTCATAGTTTTAAATGCATGTTCATAGAGACTAAACTTATAGGACAAACTGTGCACTCACCTACATTTTAGTGCATGTATGGAACAAATTCAATTTCAGTATACTTTAGAAACATCTAAAAAACTATTATGTGAAAATAATCTCTTACTTTCGGCATGTTCATGTCGTTCTTTACAAGAGCTTTCAGCCCCTTTTCACAATCGTATTTGCCTAACTGGCCTTGTAGTGTTTGCCCTTGTCCAAGCATTCCATCTTGCTTTATATCTACTTCTCTGAATCTTTGTTGCAGCAGCAAAGAGATAGAGACTACAGATTAATTCTCGAGACAAATTCCCTAAAAACACGAATTTAAACATGACTGTACCTGTCTGCAAATTCACCTTGCATTCTTTGTATGGTCACCTGCCAATAAATTCAAAAGTTCATTAGCGATGCACTTGTCACTTTTTGTCACATGAAGTATGTGATCTTCTACCTTGTCTTTTCTTGGTTGAAAGTCGTGATAACTGTTCTAGATGCAATATGTCGCAATAAGTTTTTTAAGTTACTGTTTATGAATTAGAAGAAATGCTCACATGCAAGATCGCTCCAGCTTTGAGATGGAGAGAAACAGAAGAGGCTTTGAACGCCTCGCCATAATCTGTTAGGTTCACCGTGCATTCTCCCAGAACACCGAGCTCATTTGGTCCCTGCAAGAACTTATCGATCAGCACTCGCAACTAGGAGCGCTACAAAAACAATTGATAAATGGAATCTGAAAGTGACGATCTTTCTCACAGTCTTAGAAACTAGAAACTGGTACAACTTCTCATTCGTCTTTCCGCTCTTTGTATCGCGCACTAATTTCACTGTTTCATAAATTGGGTTCGACCAGTTGCAGGTTCCATTAACCACTGCAACCTTTTCTGTTCTCACCGTTGGTTTTCCTGTGTCCAGCGGAACCAAGCTCACCGTCACTGTCTCCGATCCCGACAGTGGTACCTAAAAAGACCAACAGTGGAAAAGAAGATCGTTCACGTAAATTTCTTCCCTTCGAACAAACGCGAAAAATGCATAATAGAATTCCAGGTAAGCAATCCATTGTTCTAAGCAGACCAACCTTCGTCGCTTGGAATTGCAATTTGAAAACAACCTTGATCTTGTTCTTCTCGTTCCTCCATCGCCCAGTTTTGAACATCTTTGATCTCCTTTTTAGTTCTCAGCGATCTCTGCTTGGCAATGCAAGTGACAGAGGTGAAACACTCAACTCATGATGGAGCGAAGTGTGGCAGGGGAAATAGGAAGCCTGGGGAAGGGATATCTTTTAAACAGTAACTGTCTATTTGTCAAAAAACTTAGAAAATTGAAGGTCGGGACATATAGTTGTACAAATAAGGTAGACAGTAGATGTGAGGGTGTGGGGTGGTATGTAATAAAATGTTTGTTGGTGAATTGCTTGAGGGTCACAGCAAAGAAGAAGCCATACTGACAGGTGATGATCTCTTCCTGCCTTGCTATTCATCTTTCCATATATATATAATACAAGACAAATACAGAGAGAGCACGTACGCTTTATTCTTCATGATGATCACGAGTCGGATGCAACTGCTCTGGGAACCTTGAAGCATACCATTTGTCATCTGCACGAGCAACATGCACTGAGAAAAGAAAAAAAAACCAGAGCTGGAATCTGGAGTGACGAACCTCAGATTAATGTCGACCCAATTCAACTTGATTCTAGTGTGTATATATATATATTTATTTTCCCTCTATTTTCAAACATATATTTTGCAGAGAATTAGGTGCAAACTCCTTATACAAGACCATAATTAGGCAGCAAAAAATTTGCTTTAATCATCGTCAAGCTTTTCATCTGTAGAATGATTTGAAGCAGGCAATCCTCCCCGATGGTTTAATTCAACAACCGTGTTTGGCTTGAGGCAGAAGGTGGATCTTGCTTGCTTGCCTTCAAAGCCTGAAGGGAGCCCGACTCTTCCCGTGCAGGTGCATTGGACATGTTCTTCTCACGCCATGCCTGGTTCTCAACTTTTGACAGGTTTGTTACGTACCCATCATTGAAGGGGCAAGAACCAGCATCTGCACTGCAACAGCCGAGTGGGCGAGAGGCATAGTGCAGGTGTAAATGTTTTTTGGCTTGCAGAAATCATCACCGGCAGTGATATGCCTACGTTATTTAGTTTTACAAATATACATACACTATTCTCTAACCTGCAATTATGCTGGGACCTTCATATGAATGATGATGACTTATTATTAGCGTCACGGCGTCAATTCATAAATTTAACCATAAAAAATCGTGAATTAAATTTGAGGAAAAGATGGTGCAGTGGTAAAAAGACAGACATCTTATTGAAGAATACAGTATTATTCTTTATTGAGAAAGCGATCTTCTATATAGGAATTTGATTGGTAGATGAAATATAATTTTAATGTTAGATAACTTTGAGGGATGATGAAATTGTAGAGTTTGAATTGATCTTTTAAAAAATTATGAGTATTTTTTTAATTTATTTAAATAGTTAGTAAAAATTTATTGAGCTTTGAATATCTTTCAGTTTAACTGTTGAAGGGACGTTTAAAAGGACCATAAGCCAGAATTTAACATCCCAACGAGTAATTGGGCCGAAGGTTTAAAAAAAGGAAAAATTACATTAATTGTAATATTGTCTCTCTAAATAATAATATAAATATTGACAGCGTAAACCCCGTTTGCTCAGATCCCTATTCCCATTTCCCTCCTTTGCCGGGAGACTCTCTTCCCGTGCTCCCGCCATCCGCCGCCGCACCCCTCCTACGTCGACGCATCCTCTCTCCGGTCGTGTCTCTCCACTCGAGCCGTGCCGACCGAGGACTGAGCCCTCAAGGATGGCTCCTGATCGGGCCGCATCGCCCCTCTCACCGAACCACGCTATCGGCGCGGCTCCACTCCACCTCACCTTTCGCTCCTGGCCCAACCTAGGGTTCCACGGGACCGTTACCGTCGTCCGGCCAAACAAGGATTCGAATCCGTTTGGTGACGCTAATCTGTGGAGACTGAAAAGAAGAGGCAAAGTTAGATCGAAAAACAAAGAAGCAGCTGAGTTTCTCTTTGATCAAAGCAAAGCAAAGCAAAGTTAGATCGGAGATCAGATTGATGGAACAAGGAACCATGAAGCAATGACTGCAAAGACGCACACCTGAAGACGCTATGGATCATCTTAAAGCCATGAGAGCATGGGACCTATGGATGAAGGCGATGCGGTTTTCTGTTCTGATTACACTCGAGCAACCGTGGATTCAAAGGTGTAAGTGTTGGTGGTAAGTAATACCGTCCATGAAAGCCCAAGTATTTCAATCGGTCCGTACTGGATACAAGTGGAACAGAGACAAGTCATCTGATGTAATCGGCCCAATTAGTCGTCTGATTTGATCTGTGTGGCCCATTTAGAATTCATCGGAGTAATCTTAACTCCGAAAAAACTATATAGTAAAAAAAAAGGATTTCTTTTCCTTTATAGAGTTCTATTTATATTATCCTTCCGATCTTACAGTTATGATTCACCCCGTTTACCTATCGTTTCGAACAATTAATGAACATTTTCGATCGATAGGAAATTGTTGACATAATAATAATGTTTAGCAGTTCGTCTTAATCCAAACGAGCACTGGCATCGAGAGAAAAAGCCAAGAAAAGGAATAAAAATACTTGGACCGTCCGATCTGATCATCCCGGCATCCGAGCGCCAGCGATGCCTTCGTGCGCGAATCTCCAGGAACCGCTGTTTCCATTATTTGGTCTCAGTAGATCGAGCAGATTACGGAGGGGGAGGTAGAGGGAAGAGGAGAACGGAGGAAAGGGGGTGACGCGCGAGACGAAGTCTGAGAGGAGTCTTCCAGCTAGCTTTAATATTGGCCAGTGGATACTGGATATGTTGCCGGAGACGAGCCCCGAGTGGCTGCCTGATGGGTGGACAGCGGTGGCGAAGACCACCCGGAGCGGTGCGACGCTTTGGGTAAATCCAAGCCATCTTTCTCGACTCTCCATTTCTTTGCTTTTTTGCGCATTGTCCTATTGTTCATGTATAAATTGTTTCTTGCAGGGGCTTTAAGGTTGTGATGTTAGATTCAGTAGTCGTGCATGCTTGCGCGGTTTTTTCCTTTGTTCATGTCGTTAGTATTATAGTGTTGTTTATTGCCACTTTGTGAATGTTTTTGATTTGTTGAGGAAAATACAGGAATCGAGCAATTCTTGTGGAGTTTTGTGAATTGGTGGTTTTTAAAATTCTGTCTTTGTGTTTGGTATTTCTGAAGTTCTTTTAGTCTAGAATAGGTGAGAATTGAAAGAGGTGTGCCTTGATTCTCACTTGTCTAGTGTTTCTTTGGCCCACTATTCCTGCCAAACGAGTAAGTTTAGCCATGAGTATTCTGGCTGCCGAGAAGTCTCGGTAATTGAGTGAGCTTTTTGAAATGATATATTAGTCAATCAGATGATTGTGAAGGCTTTGCAAAGGATTTATGACCGGGTTAACTAACAATATATTTTTAACGTTGTGGAATGGTTTTTTGTTGTTCCCATCACATTCAAGTCAAGCCACTAAAGTGGAAATAACTAGTTAGTTAAATCTAATTGAAATGCAACAGAAAAATTTGTTCCTGAGTAACTCAGCATGTGCTCGTGAAAAAGTAACAAAACTTTTTATAGTTGATTTCTCTAATATCTCATCTTGGAGGCTCTTGATACTATTCAGAACATTTAGGTTCATTCAAAGTTGAGTGGTTTAGTAATATAGAAGCTAGATAGATAAAATAGCTCTGTTCTCGTGTGTTGGCAGTGGCTAGACCAGCCATAGCATTATAAGTATATTTGTGCATATAAAGGAGGTTCCTTTAGATTACTACATGTGTAATTTGAATTAAAAATCTACAAAAGAAGTTCTCGAGAAATTTTGGACTCCCATCTAGTCTACTTTCTTAATTATATATGCATTGCATTGCTTTCTTTTTTAGAATGAACTACTTTGGTTGTTTAAGATGTTACGTAAAGGTTTGATGACATAATGTCTCTATATACTTTTTTAAGACCTTGGTTTGAGTGGTTATTATTGTCCCCATAATACTCAAAACAAATATAGTTTACACGTATCACAACATGGATAACAAAATGCAAATAGGATAGTCAGCATGGAAACAAACCTTGGAAAACAATTTGCAAAGTCACGAAAAAGGATAGTACGCTGCGTTTATGCATGTTTTTTAATTTTCTTGATTTTTAGGATTTTCATTAAAAGACAACATAGGTAAACCAATTATCTCTCTCTTATATGTTTTGCTTTCTCGTGTATCAATTTGATTTGAACTTTACAAATTAGTTTGATCAAGGTCAGTCAATTAAGGATTCTACTAGTTTGGAACACTTATATTCTCTAAGTTGTTTGCATTGATAGTTCAGAATCATAATAGCATCTTGTGTGCCATAAAGAATCTGGTGAAGTCCTACATATGCACTTTGATTCTTTGGCTCTTCAGTTATCCCTTGCTTGACACTATGGTCGAGATCTTACATCCCTAATCATCATGTGTAAAAATTTTAGATTATGGCTGTGTTAGACATTGAAGATACTATTATTGATCAATTTCCACATGGTTATCTACTATTAACAGAATTGTGAAACATAAAGGAATTTATGATTGAGAGTCATCACGAGGGGAAAACGCTCAGAACTTCTATCATGCACTAGTAAAAAACTAAGGAGTAGATTAATTTGGTTGGTTATATGTAAATTGCGAATCTAAGATCAACAAATCTAATTTTGTTTCAATTTCAATCTTGGGGAACATTGTTGTATAGCATTGATTAATTTTGTAATCGAGAAAATTACTATAACTCAACTGTAGTCTTCTGTTTTTCTTCAGTTCGTCCATGATCCCTTTACCGGTTCCAGATTTTGTTCCAAGGAAGAAGTACTTAAACATTTACAAGAGGGAAAACTTTCCAATAGCACAGCCAGTCAGACAAGAAGTGCTGCTACAAAATCTATGGAGAAGAAACTAAAGAAGTGTTTGTCCAATTCACTACAGAAAGAGAACAATAAACCAGACTCTGCTGAACATGTTTGCTCTTGGATACCTCTTTTCCAATTCTCATCTGATCATTGTGGAATGAATGACTTATTTTATAGATTCAGTAATTGTTCCAGCAAATATCCAGAGAATATGTTAATTTTTTTTCATCTTATCAACAGGTGCATAATAAAAAAAAGGACAATTCAGGCGAGTTGCCTCCTGGTTGGATCAAAGAGATCAGGTCTAGAAAATATAGTGATAAAAAGGACCCGGTAAAGAGCTACATAATTGTGTCTCTTAATTCTCTAGTTAGCTCTTCTAACTAATTAGCTCAATTTATTAAATATGAGATGTTAATCTCTAGATTTGATATTTTTTGGTTAGTTCAAGCTATTTTGTTTTGGCATGGTATACCTTATTTGTAATTTTCTCCTAGCAGTTAAAATATTTTTGCATGTATTCCTGCTTCCTCCATTTCTTGGATATTGATTTTATCTGCTGTTTTCTGTAAATTTTCCTTCTCTATCTTTGTTCTACAAATATCTCAGACAAAAGCTCTCTGTCTTTTGTGTATAGTGTTATGTTGCACCCTCCTACTATGAAATTGATGCACCAGTAAATAACATGCATGATGACCCAACTTCATGCTCTAGTGAGTAGTTTCTCTAGATGTCAATGGTTTTGCATAGATTGTTTGACTTTCCATTTTACTTTTACTTGATTGCCATTGATCTTGCTAATTAGATTACAATTAACATCAATCTTACTGGATTACTTTGTGGTTCTTTTGTCCCTTAAATCTCTACAGTTCTACATTGACCCAGTGACTGGTTATGAATTCCGCTCTCTAAAGGATGCCTTTCGCTACATTAAAACTGGTGACATTGAGAGATGCCTATACAAGCCAAATAAAAGAAGGATCTTTGACATCAACGCCTGTGAGATGGAATCACCTGTAAGCATTTCATTTCTGTTCATTTTTAAAGCAACTATTGTTTCTGATATTCTATGTTTTTGAAATAGGTGATTGCTTACATGTTAAAAGTATGTTTCTAGTTTGATATATAATTATAGTAACTATTTATCATACAGAATGTGAAATTATTTTCTTGGTTTTATAAGTTATGAGAAGAATTTTTCATTTGTGTCTGATTCTAGTCAATAGTCATAACTAGGAGCTCGTATCAAAATCCTTTCCCCACAACATTTAAAACTGGGAGATGATGGTATTGCAAGCCATTCAAATCAAACTATCAGTGGAAAAATGTTAATTGTTACCTCAGCACAGTGAATAATTTTTTGACAAGTAAAGGAATAGGATCGTTGGGTGAACCATTTCAGTGTGAAATTACGCCTTTATGAAATGTAGCTCTGTGTTTGCCAGCATAAGTTTGTAGGTGGGAAATTAACTGAACAACTGCTTCTTAATTCTCATTTGATCATTAAAAAAACAAAGAAGAGAAAAGGCAGGAGAAAAGGAAGAAACATCTGGGAAGTAATTGAGGAAGAAGACACTTAGGTAGCGTTTGGTTCACAGAGATTTTTCCATTTTCCATTTTTCATTTTCTGGAAAATGGAAAATAACGTTTGGTAAAGCTATTTTCCCGTTTTCTATTTTCTGTTTTCCACGCGTTTTCTGGAAAAACAGAAACCAACGAAAAATTGTTTTCCGAAATCGCGAGCGCGATTTCCTCACCCGCGCACCCGCGCGACTTCCTCCTCAGCACCGCCGGCGCCGGCCGCAATCCGGCCGGGGAATGGCCGGCGCCGGCGTCCGGCCAT